>SCLH01002263.1:15298-25614 GCA_004367855.1 Oikopleura vanhoeffeni
CGCGCAAATTCCGCTTCTATAAATATTTTAATACAATCTGGTCAAATTTGACCGTCAATGTACTTTATTAGACTTTTAAATTTTTCACATGTGTTCACAAAACTTTAATAGTCAGCTGTTTTTGTCAAACAGATTAGCAAATTTCGTAACATTGTTCGATCTTCTTTAAGGGGGGTTGGTGTATTTTGACAGATACGGATATGGGCTCTTGATGAAAAACTTATCACTGGGTTTATATATTCATCTCGATATACCATCAAAGTAATGTTTGATAATCAAGGTAACTTTTGTAACTACAAAATTTTTGAATTATTGTTTTTTTAGAAAATTTTGAGTTCGATTAAATTTTTGAAAAAAGGTCCGAACATTATACAAAAATGCCATATTTTTTGTTTAATTTTTATTTTCATTATTTGTTTCAAATCAACGAAAATAACTCTTCAAAATGGTTACTTTAACTTTTCGCTTAGTTGATCACATATTTTTTATATGCTATTTGAAAAATCATCTGACAATTTTTTGAGATTTTCGGTCGAAACTATTCGGAAACATTTCGAAAATTTTCGTTATTTCTTGTTCAAAATTTTTCAAACTAATTTTTCTGGATTCCTAAGGTGCAAATATTTGGAATGGCTACTTTCACTATATTAAAATATGTCTTCGTTTTGTTTATTCGCTCTTGTTAATAATCTAAAGCATACTTTTTTATACGAAACTACGGATCGGCAGAAATACTCCAAAACCCTCATTATCCGGAATTAAAGAAATTTTATAACACCCAAACTTGCCGAATTAATAAGCCAACTCATCCAGCGCGTCGAATTTGATAATTTAAACTCCTGGAGAAAAATATTTCTTTCGATGTGGTAAAATTTCAATTTTTTCCGTCTTTTTTCAAAAATTTAAATTTTCGATTTTGACGTAGAAATCGTATAAAAAAAATTCAATAAACCAGAGACGGTGATCGAAAGCGTATTTTAGGGCTCCTAAGTAACAAATAAGAAATAATGAATTTTACTGATATGTAGACACCATGGAAGCAAACGCGCGTTTTATATCAAAAGACGATTTATAAGGTAAAAATAATCAATCTGAAGAAATTCAGATTATACAAAGTAAGCTTAAAATGCTAAATTGTGTTCAAAAACGTTTTATTCGAAAATTTTTAAGTGGCAAAAAGTTTCCCATCAAGACAAAAAAAATTTAAAAGTGCAAATCTGTCGAAATGCACCGACCCCTTTAAGCGATTGATATAATAAAATAGTTTGAAATGTTTTGTTAATTTTTGAAAATTAATTTGAAATTTCTGGTTCAGTATTATTATCAAAAAATAGTCCAGTTTGTCCACGATTATCCATAATAAGTTTCAAACTCACGTCATTTTATTTGATTGTTTGAATCAATAATTGATTATTATAATTATTATCGATCATTATTAATGTATAACTTTCACTTGCGCATAATGTTAAATTTGTTTTGAAAAACATTGCGTGAAATTTATTAATTTTTCTCGAATTCATTGTTTAATTCGAGGATATGACCTTTGTTTAAATCGGTATAGAATTTTAAATAAACCTGAAAAACCAGAACCTGATCACAACCTTTGTATACAGTCAAAGATATAAATTTCTTGATTCATTCATCTGTGAACTAGGATGTCCGAGGTCAAAAGTGTTTGTTCAGATATTTTTATTAATTTGAAAAAATCATGAAAGGGCTAAGACTTCGAAATTTCGAAAAAAAAACTATTTGAATTAACGTACTTCATAGTTTTTTTATTTTATCAAATGACGGTCAATCCGAATTTTTTTTTATCGACCTCGGAGACCCCACTGTGAACATAGAATCATTTTTGCAATATGTTTAAGCAAAAACACTTTTTATATTCGGTTTCTAAAAAAAATCAAAAGCACAATTATGGCTTAAATAAAACAAAAAAAATTTGATCCCTGCGTTTCAAACACCAGGGCGCACGTGAGGGTTATGGAATTTACGATTTTATATTNCTTAGTAATCACTCGTATCCTATTTTGCGATTTTTGTCTTGGATTGTTTACAAACATGTTTTTTGTTTCTACAAAGGAACATCGAAGTTAAATTATTGCCAATGTCTCAAAAGTTAAATAATATATTTTTACTGGTCTGCGGTCAATAATTTCTAAGATCTTTTCCGGCCAAATTTCACAAATGCTATTTTATATTGGGTGATTTCATAGATAGGGAAACCACGTTTGTTCGAAATTTATATGGAAAAAAGCTATCATTTTTATAATTTTTTTTAACACGGTAGAATGACTTTTTACGAAAGATCGACCTGATTTGATTTCCGATTTGGTTTATTTTCACCCCGAGTCTACCAATCCATTTTTTTGAAGTCGATAGATCTGATCTGATTCGCTTATGGAGTCTAAAATATAACCAGTTATTTTATACTACCTATATCCCTTTAACACCTTTTGCTGAATCTGAGATGTGCGGGCTGAGGGAGTCAATCCTAACACTCCTAAGACCCCTCCTAGCCACTCATGAGGCCGCTTTTCAGCCCGCACATCTCAGATTCAGCAAAAGGTGTTAAAGGGATATTTTGATATCATACTATTTTAGTGATTTTTCTCTAATTTTTACTAAACCAAATAAAAATTTAAAATTTGAGGTTTTTACAAATAACGTTGGAAATAAAATAAAAAACTAACAAAGTATACAAGCTAGCATAAAATACAAAAATATAAGAATAAGGTTTTAAAAACAACCCAAAGTCTTTGCTAGTTAAAAACGGTTTTTATAAGTCAAATTATAAATCTTGGCCAAAAATTTTTAATTGTAATTTTTACCACTAAGATAAATCTCAAAAAAAATTTCCAAATATAAAAATTTCTCCCAGTATATTCAGCAATTTTTCGAATTTTTTTAGAACTTGGTTGTTTGTTTACTTCTTTCATTTTTTGTGATAAATTTCCACCTAAATATGTGAAATGCTTTTCTTACCAGATCGTGCGTCTTCAAATCTAAATTCAAATTAGCGACTAGGGGGTGCCAACAAATAGATGCAATTTGCGCACTTAAGAAACAGCCACAGCGTACTCACTTTTTATACTTCTGAGATTAATTAAAAAATATTATTTTATATAACGAGAAATAATCATAGATGTATTAACAATTTGGGAGTTAAAATGAATCAAATTGATATTGAGAAGAGAGCGGAGAAATATTTAGGATAGTTACACAGATTATTTTTTTGTAAGAAATCTAATATTTCTTTTTAAATGAAAAATAAATAGTTAAAACGCCACTAGGCCGCTCAAGTTTGTACAAGTTTTCAGATATCTAGGGTTTTAATCAAGGAGATGGGTTTTCTAGACTATGCTTACTTCAACGGCCTAAACGCCACTCATGATTTTGGATGCACTGTTTTTTCTAGCGCAATAAAAATGTTAATATTTTCATATGTCATCTTTATTGTTTTTACATCGATAAATAACTAAGCTTGAGGCCAAGAAGATTATAACCAGACTGTAAAACAAGTTATAACAGGAAACCACAACATTCTGAATTAATTAAGTTAAAAAATTTAATAATAAGTCGGTAATTATATTTCATTCTGTATCCACAGTACAATTTATAATAATTATAGAGTTCTGAAATGAAAAACAAGATCTTGCGTATGTTATCCTTGCCACCCACACAAAAATCATCTGATAGCATCTACCACAATAGGGCCGTTTCAAATATAACCTACGCAAAATGATAAATTCTTGATTAGGGTAGCACAATACAAGTTTGAGAAACCCAGTCTAGCGTACTAAAGAAGTGCTGAGCATAAGTAGCCTAGGCTAATCTCGTGCGGGGGCGGGATATTGTATCAACTAGGGCAAAATCAAACGGGCAACCTCCAAAAGGCAACCTCATGATTTGTATTGTACGGTAACAGAATTATTCAAGACTTATTTCTAGATTTTAATTCCTTTGTTACTTTGAAGTTCCATTTTGAAGAAAAAACTGCTAAATTATAAATTAATAAAAACGGATAACAAAAGTATCCGGTATACAAAAATAATTTTTCTTTAATCATGCGATTTTCATCCAGAAGTTTCATTGAATCATTTCTTGGATGTGATTGGTCTTAAGGAGGTCGGTGCATTGTGACAGATACGGATATATGGGCTCTTGCTAAAAAACTTTTTACTTGGTTTATATATTCTTCTCAATATACCACCAAAGTAATGTTTCATACTCCAGGCAACTTTTGTAACTACAGAATTTTCGAATTCCTGCTTTTCAAGAAAATTTTGAGTTCGAATTGAACTTTTCGAATTCAACAAATTATGACAAATTTTTGAAAACACTTCTGAACATTATGAAAAAATGCCTTATTTTTCTTCAAATTTTTTTTTACAGTAATTTTTTTAAATCAGCAAAAAAAAATCTTCAAAATGGCCACTTTAAACGTTTCGCGTAGGTCGACACTAATTTTTAATCATGCTATTTGAAAAAATCATTATGACATTTGTTGCTGGATTTGTGCGAATAACATATTTGGAACTCATATGGTGAACTAATTTTCCCAATTTCTCTTGCTTCAAAACCTTTGTCAACTTATTATTCTTGGACATCGCTTAGCTGAAATAATTGGAGTGGCTACTGTCCCTATATGAAAACTATGGCTTCATTTTGTTTACTTCGCTCTTGGTTACCCCTCTCCTGAAACCCCCCTCCATACTTTTTACAACGGAACGACGGATCGACAGAATTAGCTCCAAGGCCCTCATTGTCACGGAATTAAAAAAGATTTATCACATGCAACACTTGCCGAATTGATAAGCAACCCAGCCACCGTTTCATATTATATTTATTTAACACACTACATGCAAAATTATCTTTCTTTCGGATGTGGTAAAAATTGTTCGCGTACTTCCGCTCTTTGTTTCAACAAAATTAAAACCAATTTTTGATTTGAGTTAGAACATCGTTTGAATCAAATTAAAATTCAAATCCGAGTTGGTTGGGTGTGTCGGAAGCAGGTAAACACAAATAAAAATGATAATTTTACGTATTTTAAAAACCGGAGCAACAACACGCGCAGTTTTGGCGTGTTTTGTTTCCAAAAGACGAATTTATAAAAGTAAAAATAGCAAGCTAGACAAATTGCGACTTAAAACAAAGTGAGCACTGGAAAAGTGGCAACCTTTGTGTTTCGAAACGTTGTTCTATTCGAAAGTTTAGAAGTGGCAAAAAGTTTCCCCAGCAAGACCAAAAAAATAGAAAAAGTGCAAAAAGAATGTCAAAACTGCACCAGACACCCCTTACGTGCATTATGGACAAGGACCAGGCTTGTTAGAAAAATAATATAGTGGCAACACTTGAACGGCAGGACCGACTTATTAGAAATTCTTTAGACTCAATGGAGGCTTTTCACCGTCATACGGAATACAGTACTAAACCGATTAGGTACTGGATTTGCATTTTAAACTCGGACCAGGAAATTTTTCCCAGCATTCAGTTTTAAAATGTTTTTTTCTGGAAAATGATGACAAAATCTAAGTTGATCAGTGTCTTTTTAATTTTCATTCGTACATAAAAAAAGTAGTTTTCATCGCGAATTTGAAACATACTTCGAGTGTGATTTGGTTTCAAATATTTTGGAATTCTGAAGATTTGCAATCGCGGTTTTCAAAGACAGATACAAAAAAGGCAAATTGTCGAACTAGGGGCTATTGGCAGTTCAGGATCGTACTATACATACCACTTTTAGGTTTCTGGCCGTCAAAATTCAGGGAGGGGTAGTATTTTCTTCGAGGGCATCAACATACGGCCAAAAACAACAGTTTTTTTGCGTCATTTCAAGCGCCGAATGAAATTTTTATTGAGTAAAACTGAAACTTGTGGGGTTTGCCTACGTTTCTCCTGTGTCAAAAAAGCTATACAAAATAGTATCTCTATCTTTCAACAATCAGAGACGGGGTAGGCCTTTTGAAAGTGACATAGGTGAGCCACTTCTAGCAGAAGGTGTCGTGATTGGTCGGCCATCAGGAAGGCTTTCGATGTTTTGTCAACCGCAAGATTAATGCTGCAAAGTATCCCTAAACTGGAAATACTTACCCGTATGGTCGTGCTGGTTTCTATACTTCATTGGGCGACGCTTGAAACCTGTTGTTTTGGCCTTTAAATAGCGACCAGCTACTCTCCTTTCATACCAATTTTGTTTTGAGCGCTCAAATTCCAAAGGGAAGGGGGGGGGAGTAAAATAAAGTTACACCTACTAGCACAAATAGTATGCAAATTTGTCAGTTGTTTGTCAAGCAAGCTTCATTAATTGTATCTTTTATAAAAGCACTAATTTTTTTTTTTTGGAATGAAATTGATTTAGAGAAGAAAATTGAAAATATTTGAGGTGAGAAAATCCAAATAGAAGAACATTTTTTCGACATCTATGAACATGACAACTCCTTCGATGATTTTGAACACAAACTTAAAATCGGAAAATTCTGTCTGGTGAATGATACAGCGGTTTATTTTTTTCTTCAGATAGATTTCTTCACTTTCAACAAACTTCATCACTTTTCATGGTCGCGGAATGTTTCGTACGCGACAAGTTTGCTTTATCTCACGAAGTAACAGATAGAGAAAGCTTTTAGCCCAATGCGATCGGATTGTGAATAAAGCTTAAGCATTTTAAAGATGATGTTTAATCGCAGTAAGTGGCACTATATACGTTTAGCGCTCGAGGGTCGGCTGGTAATGAGTACCAAAATGAGTATGTGGCGTTACATGGCATGAAATTAAATTCTCCAGTAATTTTTTGTATCGAAAATATGTACCTGTAAAAATATCCCGTATGTAAGTGGCTACTCTTAAAACGTCTTATTAGATTAAAATTATTCATGATCTGTAGAACGACTAAAAAGACCGTCGAGATTCCAATGAAATCGCTATGGAACGTCGTGAATTTTCCCCTGCTGCTCGTTTGCATCAGATAAAAGCAGAAAATAGGAGGAACCCAAAGAATTCAACAGGGTCTTCTAAAGGAGAGGAGAATATTTAAAAACACTTTATGAGTAAAAAATGATTTCTAATCAGATAAATTTTGAAATCAAATTATTTTAGAATCTGTTATTTAGATCATTCAGATTGGATATACTTTTCACAACCAAATTGCCTTTTTATAGTGAATAGGGTGTTCACACGGTAGGCTGTTACAGGTTATTCTCGACTTTCTTGGATTTTTTATTTGAGTTTGAAATCGGGGTTATCAGGGATGTGGGACATTTTATTTCATATAGCCGAATCCATAATCAATATTTCTGTACAAAATAGCATTTTAATCAGAAAAGTCCATTCCGCCTACCACAATCGATAAACTGATTATTTTATAAAAAACATTGCCGTGAATCTGTCATTCATAAACATTTTTAGCCTGAATCTTTTACACTGACGCTACGTAAAAATAATAAATAATGCTGGCGACTTTCATTTCGAAGTTTTGTTATTCCGGCTTCGCAAAAGTAGCGAAGTCATCACAAAAATCAAAATCCCAAATCGAATATTCTCATAAGATATTATTAAATCGTCCATTAATTAAATATTTAATATCAGCTAAGCGTAACGAACCAATTGAATTAACTATTAACAGTTCTGAGTCATATATCAAAAATCTATTCGGAACCAATAGAAGCCAGGATTTAAAAGAAAGGAAATGTTTTGAAAGACGATTTTGCTAAAATTTTGCGCCTTTTGCAGTGATACGGATATAAATTTAATTGTAAGAGATGGTTATCTTTGGGTTTTGGCTTTGAGAAATATCATTAAAAGAAATAAAAATACTAAAAAGGCTTCAAAAATTCTACATTTGTGAGGGATACGACCTCGTCAAATTCTTTTCCACTTTCTCAAATTAAGTGTACGAGAGCTACTTTAAGTTATAGCCCGAAATGTTCACCAAGCCGATTTTCGACAATTATATGCCGGAAACTGTCGTGAATTTTTCAAAAATGGCAATTTTAGAAACTTAAAGCAGAATATCTCCAAAATATGTAGCCCGAAAATTATATATAGCTTATATCGACTGCGAGATTCGAGAAACTCCCGAACCACTGTTTCAAGTTCAGTAATCGATGTTCGCAAAAAGCCGGATTTTGAAAAATTTTCTTGTGCTGCTGAAAAATTTGAACAAATCTGTAACTTTTATTTTTCCAAATATCGTAGAATTCCCAATGCATGAAAAACCCTGTAACACCCTATCCAACGTATATTTACATCTGATTGAAATAGTATCATCATCATAGCTCAAAATGAAACACATTTTCAATTCTTCAAAACTTATAATAAATCGGAAATGGTTTGAAAAAAAAATATTCGATTTTGTCAAAAATTCGAAATCGGACCATTTATATTTTTCTCAAATATTGGGCATTTTAAGCTCGCTGAGTTCAATCGAATAGTCGTTTAACCCTATTTACTATTAAAGGTACTTGCGGTTTGAAAGCGATATTGAACCGCCATATAAAATGTCAATTAAAATCGCTTCACTCGGGGTTACAATTGCTTCTCCTCGGAAAATAAAAATAAGTGTGGATAAGTTTGAATACTGGTCTTTTAAAAAATTTCCACCAGAAGGGTTTACGGACCTTTATTTATAACCCAAAACGGTCAATTCCAGATCAAAAGTCTCTTGATTATTGGACGCAGACTAGACCTAGAACCGCGGATGGAAAGTGTGGTCATAGTAGAAATTCCAGTGTTGGATCAAACGCTAGTTATAGTTCGACGGTTAAAACGAACAGCAAATTTACTTCTTATGCTGAATGTAAAAAAGCAATTATTGACCGAACGGTAAATTTACAAAAACATATCCCCTATTCACACTTTTGTGAATATCCCGGCCCTGATGAGGAAACGTAGTGTGTTTTTAAGTAGTGGGGCCCGGATATTCACAAAAGTGTGAATATGGGATATAAACGTATAATAAACAGAAATTGACGTATTGGTTTCAATAGGTTTAATTAGGTAGAAAAACGGCTATGAAGCCAAAATCCTTCCCTAAATCAAATTGCCTCTCATAATTAAATATGAAGTTCACACTGTTCACAATTCGGCTTTCGGAAACGAATGATTTGATAGAGTTATTAGAAAGCTCAATGACAAAAATATTTATGAACAAATCTGATCATTCGAACCATTCCAAAAACAGTTGAAATTTATTATAAGTAAATAATTTTTTCGTTTATTTTCTGAATATGTGTGATCATATTTGAGAATTCAATCAGATGAGTCGTTTCCAAAAGTTAAAACGTAAACACTGTAGATTCTCTATTTAATAATGTGGCACTTTGACTGGGAGAATAATAATTGGACCAAAATGGTAAAAATGATTTCGGACTTTTGTTCTGCAAACACATTATAAAACTTTAAAATGAAGTGATAAGTTTAATCAAATTAAAAAATTGCAAGTTTTTGCCTTCATTTCACGAAAAAACAAAGAAGTTATTGGATGTAAAAATTTTGAATTGAAATTTAATTGGTAAAGTTTATTGACAAGCATAATAATGACCACTGTTACTACGTTACTGATATGATAATTATTAAATATTTTTCTTTAAACTGCCATCTTCGAGTAAAATTGTTTCGGCTTTTGGATTTGATTAGCATCCGAGATAGCTTAAAATGATCACACATATTTAGTGAACAATAAAAAAACATTTGAGCTAAATCGGACCATTTTTTGTTTATAATGTTTGAGATTTATTTTGAGTGTTAGCAAATGATGTTCGAAAATGGTCCAATTAGGTCATTTTTTTGATTTTGTATCGAATATGTGTGCTCATTTTGAGCTATCGGAGAACTTAATTGTATAAGTCGTTTGCTTAATTAACTCGTAGACTTTAGACATGAATCTGTACCCAGACTCGATTTATGCCGACGCGTCGCCATACTTATAAATCGAGCCATATTAGCAGAGTTTCATTATCAACATACATTTTTCAATAGCTTAAAATAATATTCAGCCAATTTGCTATACAATTAAAAAAACAAAAAAAAATTCTAAACGAATTTAAACGCATTTAATGAAGATAAGAAAAGAAAAAGTTGAGAAAATTACCTCCAGTTACACACAAAAGTGCAATAATAAGATGAAATTAAACCTTTATTTATATTTGCAATTACCTCATATAAAACTTCAAATGATTTTCTATCGCTCTGTCTAAAAATAATTATATGTTTTTTACAAAATTCTGTAGTAAAATGACTCTTTAATTTTTGAGGAAAACTTATTTCTCGTGATAATAAAGATTTGCTCTCCCCTTCTCTCTCGCCTACGCATT
>SCLH01002263.1:25796-42571 GCA_004367855.1 Oikopleura vanhoeffeni
AAAAGTCTTAAAAACTTCTAAAGAACGTCTTCACTTCTTTCAAAAATTGATTTAAGCAATTTTTGGAAAAAAAAAACAGTTCTACTTTTACCAACCTTATTCCTTAAATATACAGTCACGTGATCATTTTCGGGCCATGAAGTAATGGAAAAAATGTCTTAGAATTTTTTTCTGATCACGATGAAAGGTCAAATTTTGTGATTTAAAAAATTTTTGCAAAAAATAAGTACCCTAATACAGTAAAATTTTCAAAAAAAAACGCACAAACGTCATTTTGTCTCAAGTTTATCAATAACTTTATAACTGATCTTGTCCATTAATGATTAAGCGTCGTAAAATGCGATTAAATGGTTTATGGCGACGCGTCGGCATAAATCGAGTCTACGAGTTAAGCTGAATTAAAAACAATATGGACAGTGTCAATTGGACACCCTATTAACTATTGAAAGGCACTTTGTTTGTGAAAAAGGTATACATTTTTTAAAGTGTAACTCAAATTTGTTGATCTTCCGATTTATTACCTATAAATTATATGCTATAAATTATAGCCTATAATGTCGCTGCTGCAAAGAAATATTTTGCATTCCAGTTTTGATAATTTTTGGACGTTAAATTTAAAAACATCTATTTTTATAATAGTTTTATAAAATCCTTTATTTCTTGTGAAATACATTCACATAAACTTTAATCTTCAGTCTTATTTTCAACTAATAAGTATTTTCAAAATTAAACTCTTCATACAATTGTATCACACATCTGATGTGTCACATCACACAAAAATTTTGTGCTATTTTTGAATCGTGAAAAAAAAGTTTAACATCAATAAAAGTTTTACATTTTTCGCTAAGTTTAGCTATGCTTGAGCCACAAATTTTAATGTTTTCTGTCAAAACGCAAACTTCCGTATAATTTTGATACAATTTCAGCAAATAGAAATGACGACATAAAATTGAATATGCAAATTTATTTTTTATGATTCCTTTAATGATATCCTAGTACTGACTTCCTATTCTGAAAGCAGCTGTATGAGCTTATAAAATCATAATTTAAGCAATTTTTGGATATATGAGACAAATAACCCATAGAAAATTCCCAATACTGGCAAATTCTTAATTGTTCAAGTCATTGAGCTTGTCATCCAGATTTGCGCTATAATTTGAAAGACGTCGACTGTCATATTTTATTTTTGGTCTAAATTGTTGCTATAATTATTGTAGTCTTAGCACATCATCAAAAAACCAGTCCATGAATTAATTGGATGCCATAGTTCAGGGTTGTAAAAGGGATGGTGTTTGTGTAGGTTTTCCATACCATGTTTGCGTAGGTTTAAGCAAATGATAGGCAAAAATAGGGATGGGGATAGAAAATTCAGTTGTGGATGATCCTTTTTACAACCCTGTAGATCATCTGTAGTATAGCTTTTAAATATTAAAAACCGCCGGTCACTTATTCAGTTTGTATAAAACTCAAAAACCTTTGCAAATTTCGATTAATATCGAAATTTTATTTTGTTTATCAATTTTCGACTTTTATTTTTTAATAATTTTCAGAATTAACCCTTGTTAGGAGGCACAAAGCCTTTTAAAAAGCTCAAGTTCACCTTAAATCATACAAAAATGGTGAAGACAAAATTATTTACAAAAAACTTCACTTAAAACGGTAATAGAAGTCAAATAATAGGACTCTATTTGTTTTTGGGTGAAAGGTTCAAATGTTATGGCAAATTGATTGTAAGACAATTTTTCACCTGAATCTCATTTGTGAAAAAAAATTTAATTGATGAAAATTTCATCATGAAATATATGACAATTTTAAATTCAAGACTATTTTGCACACTTTGATACAAGTCAGATTACCTTGTCTTCAATTTGTCTTCACAGTTTAATTCCTAATCAATTTATCTATGAGAAGATTTGGGAAATTTTACTTGTACAGCAAAACTTGACAAAAAATTAAAATTTCGTCCTGAAAAAGAGCTGAAACCCTGTTCGAAATATCTTTAGTAATTATATTTTCAGGTGACCAGTCCCACAAATATTCAAATGCGTTGTTGGCCATTCAAAGAAAAAGATGGAATTAAGGAAATAGTTCAAAAGTTTTTGTTAAAAAACTTTCGTTATAAAAATCATCCAAAAAATTTGTACTTCATATTTTGGTATATTTTTTCATCTTTTGATCTTAATTGTTTATATTTATTCGATGACATTGAAGTTAGAAAGAAACAACGGCTGCTAGGCATACGTCATGACGCGTCACCTTTTCATACTTTACACCCGTAAAATATTAATTTGAAGCGGATTAAAAATGGTCACTTTCTAGGCTTCCAAAGTCAAAGTTTACTAAAAAATTAGAGAAACGTTCAATAGTTGAGTACTGAGAAAAACTTTCTCAAGGTCACTTGTTATCGATTATCAACTCCGGACCAATTTCTTTCGAGAAATTTATGTGTACTGATCAATAGTTAAACCAAGGGATAACTAATCAAAATTTCTTGATTTTTCTCACAAAAAAAATACAAAAATGTCAGATTTAGCTTGAATAATTTTTGATTGAAAAATACCCTATATATATGAAAAATCTTTTCACATTTTTTATTTTGAAGTTTTTCATTTCAAATCGTTAAAACAATTTGTTTGCAACTTTGTTGCGGCGAGAAGTAGTATTATAAATTTTTTTATTCAGTTTGTATATCAATTTCGAATTTTTCATTCATCAAAATCGTTAACAGTATGTCTTTTTTTAACAAGCGATTGAGAAAGGGTAATATTTGATACTCGAGTTTTTTATTGGTCAGCTAAGAATTATTTTGTGATGATTTTATTAAGTTCAATTAAGTAAATCAAGAGGGAGGTGTCAAAATGTCAGCTTTTTGAGTTTTTCAGTACAGTATGTCACATACTGTATAGAAAAACTGAAAAAGTTGTCATTTTGACACCTCCTTTTTGATTTACTTAATTGAACTTAATAAAATCATCTTGCGCGAAACTGATTGACATTATTTATTGCCCAATGAGAATTCAAATTTGTTGAACACCTACTTGTTTGTAATTTCAAGCGTTTTGGTTGGCAGCGGTGAGCAAAAAACTGAAAACAAAATACGTGAGTGTTTTCAGAAAATTTTCAGAAATAAAATTGTACCCTTTTATTTAAATCAAATTAATCAAGTGAATTTTATGTAAAACGTTCAAATTTTTTAAAGTCAAAATTTTTTTAAGACTTTTAATGTAATAATGTTATGAAATTGATTTATGATGCATATTTATAGCTTATATAAAATGCGATTAAATTTTATAGCACCCTTTATTCATAGCAGCCGGACATGCTTAATTATGAGAAAAAATCTTTGCCTATGGTGCTAGTGATTCAATAAATCAGCTTTATGGTTTATGATATTTGCAATCGAGTTGCATATTTGTTTTAACTCGTAGAAGAATTTTTAAAATTATTTGAAAAATTTAAGTTTGAAAATTATCTTGAATTTATTTAAAAATAGCAATTCGATAATTTTAGGTTTATGCTTTCTCCCACAAAATTGTTTCTGTCAAGTCAATTATAAATTGAAAGTTTTTTCGTGATTTATGGTGAAATTAAGTTTTTACTATTTTTTGTCAATTAGAGAGCGCCGATTCAAAAACGTCCAAATTCTCTTGACCAGCAGTTAATTTGACCATACGGCATATCTTAATGCTCATTTTTGAACTACGTTTATCTTTAAATTTCCGATACTTTCTCTGTAAATTATTTTCAAGAATTTTTTTCAAGAACTGTCACAGTGAAAGGGCTTTGCCAGCTGGAAACCCCGCAGTTTTTCTGAAAATTTCGAGACTAGGTGACTTTAAGAATGTCTGAACTTTGCATTTACCGCCTGAGTTTCACGTGGAGTCGAGACTTGAGATGATTCGAACAACACTTTATGTCTCGACACTTATTTAAAGTCACTGGGTAGCTGTTACATGGTTTTTTTATTTCAATAATAATTTTCGTGAAATTCGCTCGGAACGAATTATTATGATCTATAATTTATAGACCTCTTCAGATAATTATTGATATTATAAATTTCAATCTATTTTTTTTCTGTGTCATTTTTCCAAAAATTGAGCACACGAGTTAATTTTTTAAATGCGTTATAAATGCCACCAATTTTGGTGTCAAGCAATGTTTAAACAAAATGAATATATCCTTCAATACACATATTAATGGAAATTATCAAAAAATCATGATCATAAAATGAATGCTCTCAGACGAGCAAGTTTAAATGCCTTTGATTTCTTTAGAGATAAAAACCGAGACCGCAGAGGTGGGATTTAAAAATTTTACTTTTTTCGGGAATTTGGTTTCATATTAATACATGTAATGTATGTTTATGTTTTTTAAATTTAAAGACTGTAATTACCGGCAGGGGTTTTTAACAAAAATTTTTTAACAAAAAGTTTTTTACTAAAAATTTTTTAACAAAACATTTTTTAACAAAACAGCATTTTTTAACAAAAAAGTTTTTAACAAAAACATGCATTTTTTAACAGAAAAACCATTTATTAACAAAAAACCATTTAATACAAAAAAACATTTTTTAACAAAACAAAACATTTTTTAACAAAACTAAACATTTTATAACAAAAAAAAAACATTTTCATTTAACAAAAAATCATTTTTAACAAAAAAACATATTTCCCGATATAAATTTTGAACTTTTTAAGAGTTTTTGCGTTTTTTTTTGTACAGTTTAATAATTAATGATGAGAAAGACGCTCAAACATGTGATGGACTCAGAAAGTTAGATTAAAAAGTTGCGGCTAAAATATTTTATCAGCAGGCAAAATGCTCAGAATTCTACATTTAAATTTTTCGCCATTTGCTTGTGCCTATAAATGTCGATTTTTTTTTACAAAAATGACCTAAATAGATTTATTCAATTTAAAATTTCAAACATGTTTTCGCTGTTATTTTAGCATCGACGGGAAAGTGAAGCAAATGGTTCAGAATTGTTTCAGACAGATTTAAGCGAAAAAGCATCTGATTTGAGTCACTGCAGAGTTTAATAAGCGAGAATTGTGGGCGAGTTTCGATGTTTTAAAGTCCCACTCAGAATAGTATAAAGCCGTGGTGTTTGGTCGCTCAGATCGGTCTAGGTTTCTGATGTAGAAGGTGTAGGTTCTAATTCCTGAAATGGTGGAAGACAAGCCGGGGCTCGAACCCGGGGCTTCTATCATCCAACGACCGTTCATGATTCTAGCGTGTTTTAACCAACTCACTACGTTGCCCGACATTTCGAGTCGATATTTCTCATATTGGCGCGATAAGTCGCACGACGTTAATCGCTCGACCTAATCGCTCCTACACCTCCCTTAGATTTCGACTGGGAATTCGGAATTAAATATATTATTTATTTTCGAGGTCGTTTAACCCTCAGAGTGCTAGTACTTTAAGTGTGGGTGATTACAGGGTACACAGGTCTTATAATCGAAGCGAATTGACTTACAGTTTAAGCTTCATGATCCCCGTTTTGGTGTTGTAACGTTTTTCGACTGCACTGGTATACGATTGCGTTACCGGTTTCACAATTTTAAGGTCTGCTTCCTTTTTTACCAGGTTCTAGAGAGTTCCATACTATCCCACAATTACCCTTTCGGGTTAACAACTCTAGAATCCAGAATACTGGATCAAGGTTTCTAGCTTGAGGGTGCCACTATGTCTTCCATTGTAAGGTATCATAATTCCTGAAATCGGTGGAAAGACAAGCCGGGGCTCGGATNTAAGTTCTATGAACTAACCTAACTCGTACAAAGGGTACGCCAAACCGGCACGGTCTTTCGACGGATTCACCGGAATTTACTTGTTCCCTTAGCTTAGATCAAACTAAGTCTTACGAAGAGTTAGGCACTTCTCCAATTCTCTTCCGAAACGTAGTTTCGTTTCCTTTCTGACACCACGTAGCAATAGGGATCAAACGGGGTGTTCTGACTACTCTGTAGCCCTCGAATCTCCTGATTTGATACCCGTTACTGTATTGCGTGCAACGGTTCTCCGTTGCTTGATAAGACTTCGTTCTATCCGCTTAAGTATAATGCAATGCAACTTCCTGCGAATAAACTAAGTCCTGACACTTTTAGTTTACATTGATACAACCTATGTATTAAGTTATCTCAAACAGTTTACCTAAATAATTCTCTCGACTTACTCGGAACGGCGTCTACTCTTGTATGCCGGGTTATCCGCGCGAATACTAGTTTGTTAGAGTTGATTGCCCATTACACATTAGACATCCTATTGGCTTGAAAACCGATCTTAGAATCTAGCGTAGGCCTTAACCTACAGTCCGTTGCGTGCAGCAGCCATACATCGTTGCATGCAACTTCTTACTGTGTTGGGAACTATGCGTGCTACGTTACAATGAAACGTTTTAATTGGTGATTCAAAAAAATTTTGCAAAAAATAAGTACTGTAATACAGTAAAAATTTTCAAAAAAAACGCACAAACGTCATTTTGTCTTGAAGTTGATCGATAACTTTATAACTGATCTAGGCATTAATGTTTAACCCTTGGAAGCTCAGCACCACTTTAGTGGTGCTGGAAATTTTGAATCCGCTGAAATCGGATGAAAAAACAGTCCTGGAAATTTTTTGATCAAACTCAACATAGAATTTGTAACGAGGAATTCAAAAATGGCAGTTAAAATTTTCTGGGACTTCTCGTTCAAAAATTATTTTATCTTACTTTTTTAGAGAATTTCTCTCAAAAAACTCTAAAATGCGTGCTGATCAAACAGTTTAAACGATAGATAAAATCTAAGGAAATGAGTTTTAAGGAAAGTCTTTTGAGTATCTTTCAAAAAAAAAGAAAAAATTTCCACCATCAGAAGTTCCGATTCGGAACTCTTTTTATTTTTTCGTGAGTGATTTTTCAATTTTTTAGAAAAATTCGGAAAAATATGCTTCGATTTTTTCGAAAGTAGGTTCCAATGAAAGCTACGGCAACACTGATCAGAAAGTTGGCTTACGTCGAGATAATATTTCGAAGTCTTAGCGGTTAAATTATAACAAACGTTGTTTTATAACTTTATTTTGATCATTCGCGCTGCTAATCGTCTATTTATAAGAAAACGGGAAGATAGATTGATAATCAAGAAAAAAATTGTGAAAGCCAAGGTCTTAATGAGTGCGAATATTGAAAGAAATGTTTTTGAAAATATTCCTGTTTTCAATGAGAAGTAAGTGATCAAAGCCCAATCTTTGCAGCTTAGTTTCGGCCGATTTAGATAAAAAATTTAAAATCTAATTGATTACCTCGCTAAGTTGGACTATCCTAACAAAATAAAGATTATTCACGGGTTTTTATAAAATGTAGTTAATCCGTAATGAAGGCTCAAAGTCGCCCCACGTTAGTGGTGCAGGAGCCTCTGCCGAATAAAAGAATTTGGAGCTTCCAAGGGTTAAGCGTCGTAAAATGCGATTTAATGGTGATTTAATGGTGAATGGTCAGTACTTGCCGGAAATCGAGTCTACGAGTTAATGGCACTGACTCAAGAATAATCAGAGAATCGCTATCTTCAGGAATATTTCTGTAGAAATGAGATTCTAAAAATATTGAAGGTATGGAATTAAAACTTCTACGTTTATTGAGTTTGCCCTAAGAAAAAGTATTTGATAAATTTAAGAAAAATTCCAGCCTCCTGCTGCAATAAAAGAGCATTTCCAACAAATTTCAATTTTCAAAGCGTATTTCTGAGCGATTGTTAAATTTTTGAAAAAAACTTACGTAATGGGCATTATTAGGAATAAACGTATTTTTCAAAAAAAAAATTGGCATTATAAAGAATCCAAGAGAGTTAATTTCAGTAGAAGGAAGCAGGGACTGTAGTATAAAAAATGATTCCTCACAACGAATATCATCCTTGAAAAATCATGCAAAAAACTTAAATGATTCAAATAATTTATTCGCCAAATCAACAGATCAATTTCTTCACAAAATAAAAAAATGAAGGATATGCCTTATTCACACTTTTGTCAATATATCGGCCCTACTAGTTTAAAACACACTATGTTTCCTTATCGCGCCGGGATATTTACAAAAGTTTGAATAGGGGATATCTGTTATCTCCTCGTAGGGATTTGGCTTTTATAAGTTTGTAAAATAAAAACATTAAATTATAAAATAAATTACATTTAATTTGTGTTCTTCGAAAAGAGTTCGGGCGGGTCGAAAGGTCGTCGACCCAAAAAAATGCTATACCTGCTGTCACCTTTTTTATTGCCCAAGTTGTTTTTCATTGGCAATAATTCTGGCTTTTTCGAACTTTTCAACAATTTGAGTAATTTTATTTCGGATTGGAAAAATCATTTAACTTTAAATGAGGGGGTATTTTCGATTAACAATTTTTTGCTAAAGTCGCTTAAAATATATTTGTTGAATGAATGTAACATGAAAATTAATTCCGTCAGATTTGTCCATCCAGCGAAATTCAAATTTGGTGGCGCAAAATTTTATACACATTTTGTACCACAAACAATTTCGACTTTAAATTTCAATTTACCCAGATTCGACTCCCTCGATCCCTATCAAGAACTAAGCTGAAAAACAAACATGATCTTGAAGTCCTTGTGAGTATCTTAAATACTAATTAAACTTATACAGAGTAAATAGACCAGTGATCACGATTTAAACTGTCGAAAACGACCGATTTGTTCAAAAATGTTTTGCCTTCCAAATTCAATAACGTCGAAAAAATGATGGCTTCGATTTTTTAATTTTAAGTATCAACATGACCGCCATAGCTGAGACGTTCCGGAAAAAAACATTTTCAAAATTCGCTGTAAGGACAAAGTTATTTAAGAAAGAATGGTTTTCCGCTGCTACCAGCGGTGTTTTTTGTGTGACATAGCACCGAGCTTTTGATAAGCTCAACTTAAAGCTGAGGTTCATACCGCGTGGGGTAAAATAAATTGAAACAGATTCAACGATACCATATATCTCCAGGACTTGTTAGTTAAAAAAGGCCATCAAAAATCTTGTAATTGCAATTTATTAAGCAATCATTTTGAAGACGACGTGGCTTTTTATCATGCCAAAATACTCACCTGCCGCTCAGGTTTCTTTTGAATGTCTTTAAACTAATCAGAAGCATCGTAATAGGCCAAGAATGAGTGTTGTCCTTATATGTCAACTTTATATATATAGGTCCTAAGGACTCAAAATCCAGCGCAAAAAAAGCGCTTAAAATGTAAGGAGAGTTTTCCAAAAAAATTAGATACTAGGCTAATTTTGATTTTTAATACGCAAATTTGAGTTTTTCTTCATATTTCGCAGTTTTTACTCTCATGAAAGTTAATACACAAGCCATTTCGTCATTTCATTATGAAAATTGACCAAAATACTTTCAAATTAACCTTTATACAAAAATCTTGTGAAGAAAAAAAATTAAAAAAACATTTGAGCAATCAAACAGTCGCAAGACCAAAAAGTCTGATAAGCCATTAAAAACATCACATATCAAGAACGCCCAATTTTTGTGATTTTGACAATTTAAAAGAAAATTTGATAACATATTAATATTGATTTAATCATATTTGAAATCAAAAAACACTGAGTGTCATGGGACATTGAAATTTCTGATTCGTATCGGTCCAATCAAAATTGAGCTTGAAATTTTAAATTATATAAAAAAAACCATATTCCTAATCAACGCAAAATTTCACATACAATGTTTAATATGAAATTATTGTGTTATGAAAATTTGCGCAGTTTTCATCAATAAATGACAAAACTATTTTAGAAATTATTTCAAAAAAAAGGTTTTTGGGGCTTTTTTGCTCTGTGACTGTCTGATTGGTCAAAATTTGTTCAAATTTTTTCTGTGCTCAAAAATTATGTCAAACAATAAATTTTGGAGAATTTTGGTCGATTTTCATAATAAAATAACTAAATGGTGCGGGTCTCAACTTTGAAAGTTGTTTTTAAGAGCTTATTGAACCTTTTGGTCTTGCGACTGTCTGATTGGTCAAATGTTTATTAAATTATTTTTCTTCACAAATTGTTGTCAAACGGTTAATTTTAGATTATTTTTGTCAATTTTCATTATGAAATGACGAAATGGCTTGAGTATTATTTTTGATGAGATACTGCAAAATATGAAGAAAAAATCAAATTGGCGTTTTGAAGGTCAAAATAAGCTAAAGTGTCAAATTTTTCTAAAAATTTTCTTAACATGTTAAGCGGTTTTTTGCGTTGAATTTTGAAACCTTAGGACCTATATTTACAAAGTTGACATATAAGGACAACACTCATTCTTGGCCTATTACGAGGCTTCTGATTAGTTTAAAGACATTCAATAGAAAGCCTAGCGGCACGTGAGTATTCTTGCATAATAAACAGTCACGTTGTCATCAAAATGATTGCTTAATAAATTGCAATTACAAGATTTTCAAGGACCTTTTTAACTTACAAGTCCTGGAGATATATGGTATCGTTGGATCTGTTTTAGTTTTTTACCCCACTCGGTGCTATGTTACACAAAAAAACACCTCTAGTACCAACGTAAAACCATTTTTTCTTCAAAAACTCTGTCCTCACATTAAATTTTGAGAACAAATTTCCTTTATTCTGAACGTCCCAGCTATGGCGGTCATTTTGGTACTAAAATTCGAAATCAAAAATCGAAGCCATCATTTTTTTTCCACGTTATTGAATTTGGAATCAAACCTAAGTGCTCATAATCATAAAAAATAAGATTTAAATTTTCAGCAAAGGCCACGTTAGAACCTATCCCTTCAGACTTTCATGACACTTACACGAGGAGACTCAATATCGCCGCAAGTTTTTTGTCCAAAAAAAATCACCTATAATATTGCTGCGTATTAAAGCATTTTCAGCAATATATTGGCACTTTCGAATATATGCGGACAAAAAAAAAATTTTCGTTCAAAGTGGAAAACGCGTAGGCGTTCGGCTCAAGTTATTATTTGAGAATGAAGTTCAACAAAATGCGTTGAATCAAGGATTACATCTTGAACAAAATATGTCATTTACGAAGCACTCTTAGTTATTCAAAAAAACTTCGAATGTCCTCGCAATTCGCTGAAATAGGTACTTTCGGCGATATGGGCAATAAAATTGATTCAGCTAAAAAACGTGAAATTGCGTATTATGAAATTGGCAAATTCCGCAATACTGGCAAATTCAGCGATATTTACCCACCAAATTTATAGAGGCCTTTTAAATTTATTGTAGGGTTGTTTCGAGATATATATATATATAAGTTCTCCAAGAACGGAAGGAGGTCGATTTTGATGAACAGTATTAGAAGTATGAGTTCAGTTATGTTACTGGATAGGTCGCTAGGGATGCAAACTTGATAAACTCAAGGTCAATCGTATAGACTACGCAACTATTCCTCAAAGGAATCGACACGGTTCAACTTTAGGGTCATCATGTATGAAAGGTGCAGCGATCAAAAATGGTTAAAATTTGAGATTTTACGAGGAGATGCTGAAGGCCATTCAGGGGAATCGGTATGAGAGGAATGCGATTGTTCGCCGTTATGGTGTTGATTAACCCTGTTTTTTGGCTAGGTACGAAGTCTGCACACTCATAACCGGTCAAAATTAAAAGTTCATTTAAAAGTCCGTAAAGCCTTGAAGAGTACCCTCGAAGAGCAAAGCTCGACTTTTGAATAAGCGTGTTAACACCATCGGTTAATTATAACAGAGAATCGCATACAAGAGCAAAAATGACAAAATAAGAGTTATTTTTCAGTATTTACTAAGACTATGAAAATCATGCTATAACCGCGCGTCAGTTTGCTGAACAATAATTTAAAAAATCATGCTTAATACAAGGATCAGAAAGTCGTTGAAGCTCAAAAATTTACATATCGAAGATCAAAATTAGACCCGATTGCTTTAGCAGTTTAAATCATAAGGATTAATAAAGTTTGTAATAACAGTATATTTTTAGAACATAAGGGGCATCTCTTGTGTACACGGAAATCAAACAATACAGGGATTTAGTGTCAATGGTATGAGTTTGCTACCAGAATAATTTGTTCTCCAGTTAACAAACTTGTCGATGATGAACCTCGATAAAGTAAACCAAATTAAACCATATTTAACTATCAGTAAAGAACAAATAAAAGATAATATTCTATTTTTCCGAATAACGGATAATAGTGTCTGGTTAACAGAAGTGTGGTTTTCGTGGGAGAAGCTGAAAATATGTTTATCCTTGGTCCTATACGTAGATTGTTGTATTAACAATCTCAGCCATGACTTCACAAAACTCACATAAAATCAGGACAACAGAGGAGCAAAAAAAATGACGGAAGTATGCGTCTTTGGCCATGAAAATTGCTGCTTAGCCATTTTTCATCTGTTGATGGCCTATTTTATAATGACTTCGATCAAAAGCATAAGTTTGGGTTGAAATGATTGGGTTAACCCTAACTCATAGAGCCATAAATGGCTTGTCATTTTTTTGAAAAGACGAAAAGACAAATAAACGAAACTTGAAGTTCAAGGTCAAATCGCCCATAGAGTGAGCAATTAATGTTATGAAAAAATAATAGAAAATTTTTTTTCGATAGCCGTTCCAATATTATTTTATCACTTTTTTTTTGGATTCTCTGAATTGTCTTTATGCTTTATCTCACAATTTATTTTTAAACAACAAAGGCTCTTAAATACTCAGTTTTTTAGGGAATTCGTCTTGATCTTGTAAACAAAAATAATAATGTTCTACTAAATGTAGAACTTGTTTTTTATGTCTTTTGTTAGAAAACAGAGAAATTGCTAATGAATGAGAAACGGCGTAATAAAGGTGCGACATATTCGTTTACACTAATTTCATCAATTCACAGGTGAGCATTAGCGGTCATAGACAAACCCGATAAGGTATTTTGAATCGGAAGACAGGTTAAGGAACATAAGGTTCACTTAATTTTCTTTTACTAGCATCTCATAAAAATAAGTAATGGTTTTCTGTAGAAAACAGTATCGAGTTAAACTTCACTTTTCCACAGCGGAATGAAGTGATTAATTCCAGATTGTCTTAATATAATTAATATATAAAATTCGAGTATCCTTATTCAAATGATTCTCACAACTAATAATGCCTAACACCTAAACCTATTCCCATATTATAGACTTCAAGTCAAGCGCAAAAAGTGCCTCATCCTCTGGGGGAAGCAATACATCTAAGAGTCTAGGGGTTACCAGTAAAAGTTTGAACAGGCTGCTTATGGTTGCCCAATGTTTTCGCTGTAAAAAGTGGAAGGTTAAGATTTTAGAACTTATGATGAATTTTTCATTAAATTTATCAATTAGTCGTCAAAGCGAATTCTGAATGAAAATCATAGTATTAATTTTCGATAAGAAATTCTATTCTTGACCTAATCGAATGACAATGACTTTTCCATGTTTACAGAATAAACCTTGTTTAGTCCATAACTTTATATCGGCACCAAATGGTGGCGCATCTTTCAAACATCCAAAGTCTTGCTGAGTTGTATTCTGAGGCATTTCAGAAACAAGATAACACTGAAATCGCATTATCTCCGTCTATCAAATGAAGTTAAAATAACCTACGTGTTTTGTATCATGGTAATTATATGAATTTTTTAAAGATTGAAAAAAAACAATAAACGAAATTTTCAGTTTTGAATCACACAACACTTATAGTTTATTTAATTGGTGAAAATGTTAATTTTGACGTTAAAACGTCAAATAATTTTTTAAAATAATCAAATAATTATTATTCAAAAACACAAAAAATAAATTTAAATTTAATACCTAACCTTCTGGAGATTTGTCGTTATATGCTGTTTTGTAAAAATTAAAAAGTCGACTCGCATCTTATCCGTTTAAAATTTCAGTTCAAGGCGGCAGAAGTGGGTAGTTGTGAAAAGCAAAACGTATACAGATGAACTCCACCTGTTTATTTGCGTTGTCAAATTACGTTGGGTCTGAAAGGGACCAAAACTTTACACACATAATGCTTAGCGTAATCGGCCTCCTACAAGAACTGAACCTTTTGGATCATGATTCCCGTCGGAAGAGATTGAAAACTATTTTCAGTGGTTATTAGAGATTTGTTCTAGTCAAAATTATTTTTTCGAAAATAAGATTGTGAATTAAAATTAATAGTGAAATTTGAATCGTAATTACCGAGCAAGTATTTATTAAAAAACTATTAAAACTTGAACTGAAAATTAAAACTTTTCAACTTGAAACTTGACTGAAATTGAAAAACTTTTTTAAACGTGAAGCAGCTCAGATGATACTTCCACTACTCAATCATAGATATTATAATCTTAAACCAAACCTTTTTGTCATGTTTTTGTGCTTATTTGTAATTAATTAACCGAATGGTTTAATAGACCATCAAGCAAAGTCGACCCTTCCGATTTTTTGAGGAACTTTCATGTCGACCGCGTGGTGGTAGAAATAAATTCTAATCTGGCAAATTAATCACTATTAGCTCGCATTCGGATTTCCTAGAACTGGTTTACTAGCACCCCTATGTAAGAATCTCAAAATTTTGACCAGTTTTTGCTCTCCTAGCGACCATTTCCAATAATAATTGACCCATAGTTTGCTTATACTTTTGCATCAGAAAGTCGACCTCCATTATTTTGAGGTCACTGCGGTCAATACGATGAACTTGCAGATTGAGCTTGAACTTTAAACCGGTCATGTGAGGTCGACCACGTGGTCGCTAGCGCTTAGACAACGCAAAAAAAGTTTCCTAAAAAAATGCTTAATTTTTCACTGCCAAACTAGCGGTATTAGCTTTTCATACGGATTCGTGAACTGGCTCCCCCCCCCCCCCCCCCACCCCCCCCCCCCCCCCCCCCCCCCCAGAACACACCGTGTAAAATCTCGAAAATTTGACCAAAAAATGATTTTTTTTGAAAAGTTTATAAACGAAAAAACTTTATTTTAAATGACCAAAAAAAATTCTTTCACAAATAGCTAAAACATACGATAACTATTTGTCACTGTTGAAATCCTTATTCCGAATCGTCAATGGTCCTCTTCTCATGATATATTCGTAATCAGCTCTAAATCTGTGCATCCTAAACAAGTGCGATGAATATGGCGGTCAAATCAGAGAAAGTGCTAACAAAAGTAACCGAATTATTCTCCAAAATGGATCATCCTCCTGAGGATCGACCCTCCCTTGTCAATTGGAAAAAGAACTGTAAAAACAAACACCCCTAATGTGCGTTTCCTGCTTTGAAAAGGCTGACGGCCGGTACTTAACCGTATATCTTATTATTCGAGAATAATAGGAACCTGGAAATACAGGTGGAATTTATGATGATTATTTATTTCAGGGACGCTCCAAGTCGCAAAAAGAAACATCAAAATGGAAAGTAAAGTAAAAATTGGAAGATTTGAAGCACGTTGATGGAGTAAGACTCTGCAAATTCTATTTAATAAAAATATACCACAAAGCCGTTTCTCTAGAGTTGTTTGCGTACAAAGTCATTGAATAAACTGCACTTTTGCATAGAAAACGGGTATGTATGTTTTATGAGGAATTTGAAGAAAACTTATAAACAGATGGAGAACACATTGTTAAATTGGCCTCGAGTCACTCTGCCGTATGTTTTAAGAAATTTATTTATGCCGGTTCCGTTCATGTTATTTCCAAACGGTGACGCCCAAATTTCGAGTTCCGGCCACAAAAAGTGAATCCCGGAACTCTGCAAAAAAAGTTCCAACAAGGAAAATAGAAGAGTCGAGAAGTGAGCCGGTTGAATTAGCTTAAATGCTCTTTGGCGCCAAAAACATATCATTTGAACGCATTTTTTTTTCAAATTGAAACTCGTCCCTGAATTTTCGTTAGAATTGTTTATGGCTTTTTGAAGTTTCATGAGCTTGCACACTTACACATAAGGAAGCACTTTTGAACGAAGTTTTGCTATTGGCTAACGTTATTTACAACGAAAATAAACCTTATTAAGTAATTAATAATCGCCGATACAAATTAATTTTGATTTTAATTTCATTCTCAAAATAGGCCAAAAGTTATCTAACGGTTAGATCTAACCGAACAATTAATTTTCTAAGCTGCAAAAAATACAGGGTAGGCCAATATGCCGGCTTACAACAGACCAACTCAGGTGGTGGTAATATATTAAAATCATATTTTCTCCTGAGCTAAGTAGGATCGACAAGTACACTATTTTGAATCTCAGCCAAATTTGTAGCACCTAAAATATAATTTAAAACGTTTTCATATTTACGAAAAATGTTTTTTCTATTGGATTTACTTTCAAAAACAATAAAATTGTCGTACCTTATAATTGAAGAAATAACGGTGATAATTTTACTTTGACATTCGATATAGAAAATCCGCTAGAAATTTTGGATTTTTATCATATCGCGCGAGTAAAAAATCAAACAGAAAAAATCTAGAAATATTTTTTTCTCAATAATTAGATTATTAGATAATTATTTAATTTAAAAATTGATGAATTCCTGGATTAATTAAAGCAGCCGCACCATTGGATATTTACTGTTTCCGGATGTGTAAATATCCTGCTGAGATTGTTATGCTCTTCAGGTGATACAAATTAGTTAGATAAGTGAGCAAGATCAATAATTATGAAAAATTAGGCATTTAAAATTTAAAGTTAATCCGATATAAATTAAATCATGTTGCGAAACTATAGGCTCGATCGCTAAATTGCTTTGGAACAAAATATTTCGATGAATTTTATTTTAATTTTTCTCTCACTCTTGATAATGGAAAAACGAAACGTTGAAAAAAAACAATT
>SCLH01002263.1:60015-70166 GCA_004367855.1 Oikopleura vanhoeffeni
AAATAAATCGTCCACAAAAATTTAAGAGTCATTTTACTAGAGAATTTTGTATAAAACATTCAATTTTTTGCAGATTACATACTCAAATTGATGACGGTTTAATATTTCAAATTTTAAAATGTCAAATTAACCCTAAATTCGTGTTATTTATGCACTTGTTTGTCAGAATCGGCAAAAACGAGAGAGTTTTTAATTTACCTATTCACATTTGATGACTTTTTATAAACTTTTTTGAAAAGTTGTTTTTATAGGACAGTAGAAAATTCTTTGTTTAATATTATTATCATAGATAAAATATATGTTGATAATGAATTGTCGGTTATATGCTTGATTCAAATGCAACACCACGGATGGTGCAAAGACACTACGGGTCCAGAGATTGTCGGCCACTACGGGAATTAAGCAAAAATGTTAAACCCAATTATCGAATTTGACGCTGATTGGTTCAAAATTTTGATTAGCTGTAAGCCGATTTTTTGATCAGTGAGCTCTCAGCTTCAATTAGGTGGTATTTTTTTTTCCAATTAGACGACATTTTTTTTCGACCTTTTCATTTCCGGTTTACTCCAAGTCAATTTTCTAGAATTCTAGAATATTAATCAAAGCACCCCCATATACATTTTGTATGTTATTTCTTCAATGAAAGATTTTGATAAATTTTTCTTATTTAAACAAAATTACTATCCTTGAATATTTTCTGTCCTTTTTCCACCGGTGGGATGGCCTTGAAGGCATGATATGGGACACTGGTCCTCCCCTTCTAAACAAAACTTATTACGATTTATTTTAATTCCCCTTCTTAGTTTATATATTTTTATAAAGTAGAGATATCTTGAGATATTCCCAGTAACGGGCCCCGAGAATGGAGGTTTTCAGCCGCCGTAATAATGGAATAGCTGTATTTCTAGTGACTCTATGTGTTTATACGAAAACATGTTATAGAACGTTACCTCCAGGAGACTCATCCGATTTAATTATTGCTGCTCAACAATTAGGAAGGTTTTGCCTGACATAGATAATGAGAAATGCTCAAAAATTGCCAATTAAATCAACATAAAATCAAACTTTTTGATCATCACGCAACCCACAGTTTATTATCTGAATTTATTTACCCTTGGAATCTTCAAACCTCTTTTGAGGCAAAAAATATTTTCAATCTTAAAAAATTGATCAATAAAAATAGTTAACCGACCTTTCATAAAAATTCTTAATAAAGTTTGCTGATTAAAATTAAACAATATTTCTTAAAAAATTTAATCACAAGCCGTTAAAAGCTATTTTATCTAACTTTATTTGCCGATTACTTCCAAATTAAACTAAAACGCCTATTTCTAAAAACTCACCAACTACGTACATTTATAACATTTATTAAACATAGTAGTAGTATAAGAAAAATTTGAGGTAGTCAGTTTTTAGGAAAGTCTTTTAGTTATTTATCAATATGAACAATGTTTCTGTTCTATTCTTAAACTCATTTTTTTTCTTTCCAAGTGGTTATTCATTTAAGCAAAATTTCTTTTTTCGCAAATATTGCGTTATGATCGAAAATTCCCGCTAATTGAGTAAATACGAAGAACAAAAAATGATCTATTCGATATATTTAGATATCAAACGGTTTTTGGCCGATAGCAATCAGTAAAAATGCTGAAATACGATCAAAATATCATATGAGCCAACTTAACAAAAATCGTTTTTTTGCTATTTTATATTCTTTATTCTAAGACTTAAAAACGAGTATATGATATGTTGCATATCTCAACTTAAGTGGGGGTTCTGAATGTAGATTTGCTTGCACAAGTAAACTTTTTCTATGTGATAAATTGAACTAACAAAATATCAAACCCAAGTAAATCGGGGCTTAGGAATTGACTGCTGGGCAAAAATTGTGCATTTTTAAAACTCGTTTTCGTAATACGATTTACGAATTTGTTACTAATGAGAAAAATTTTTTGGGTTTATAAAAATCATGAAAAGTGTNTACAGAACAATATATTTTATTCATTTTTATGTTTGATTATTTAAATCACAAGTTACAGACTCTTGAAAAGTGGTTACAAATACCCAGCAATTACAGCAATTCACATTCAGAACCCCCTTAAGGGAGTACCCAACGGACGGTATATTTCAGCTCTTAGACATGATAGAAAGCTAATTTTTACTTCATTCTTAATTTTCTAATCGGTTTCATTCCAAAAAAATTGATAAAAAAATTTTGATGTAAAAAAATGTCCAAAATTTCCAATTTTTTCTCAGCATTATTTTCCTTCTGCTGGCTGTAGTTTTTGAAGTTTTGACGCTAATTTTGGTTGCATTAGTTCACTCTCAATTCAATCTCGAGAATCAAAATAATAATAAAAAAATTTTTCGAAAATAAAAATTTCAAATTGTTTCTTAGATCCTGAAAATCGACGTACCCCACGAGGGTTATATCTCGGGAACCATATATCCCTTTATCACCTTTTGGTAGTATATTAATTTTTGCTGTATTCAAAAATTTGTTAACGGTTTGCTTTCGAAAAATTAAAAAAAATTAAATTTGTTGACCGAAAAAAAAGTCATAAATTTGCAAAATTTCATTTTTTTCAAGAATTTTTTTCAAATAATTGACTGAATTTCGTGATTAAGACATCGGATCTGACTAATTTTTTTGCAATTTCAAATTTTTGATGCCGATACCTATAAAAATAAAAATTTCGTATTTTGTTCAAAAATAATTTTGCAAACCTAAGAAAAAAACATATCTTTGCCAAATTTTGAAGTAACCCAAACTTTGACTGCGTATAATTTGACTGCGTAGATAACCTTTAAAGATAGCAAAATAAGGTGCGCATAAAAATAAAGACAATTTTGAGAAAGTGCTTTTTTCCACAAAAATTTTTGTTAACTGTGCTCCAAATGAAATTGAACTAGCGCCTAGGGTACCAAAAACAGCCATTTCGAGGACTTTATTCGGGATTGTAGGCAAATTGAATCAAAAATTAAAATCTTAGCGCATAACTTTTTTTCCCTAACAAATTTAGGTATCCTTACAAAAAATCAGAAAATTTTTTTCATACATCGCTAAATGAAATTGAACCAGTAAAACTCGAAAATTACTTTTTGGACCGGTACAAATACCGGTACGATCATACAAAAAACGGCGTGGGGTACTCCCTTAACTTTTAATGAGAAGATATTTTTGTAAGGTATCATAATTCCTGAAAATGGAGGAAAGACAAGCCGGGGCTCGAACACGGGGCTCTATCATCAACGACGTCATGATTATAGCGTGTTAACCAACTACCCTACGTTGCCCGACATTTCGAGTCGGATATTTCCCATATATGGCGCAAATAAGTCGAACGACTAATCGCTCGACCTAATCGCTCCTTACACAATCTTTAGATTCGACGATGGGAATTATCGGAAATTAAGATATATTATTAGTTTCCCGAGGTCCTTTTAACCCTCAGCGGCTAGTACTTGAAGTGTGGGGTGATTACAGTGTACATCAAGGTCTATAATCGAAGCGAATACTACAGTTAGCTCATCTGAGTCCGTTTTGAGTTGTACACGTTTTTCGACCTGCACTGTATAACGGATGGTTTACCGGGTTTCACAATTTTGAGGTGCGCTTCCTTTTTAATCAGTTCTCGAGTTCCCTTAACTATCCACAATTAGCCTTCTCGGTTAACCACTGGAGAACCAGAATACTGGATCAAGGGTTTCTAGCTTGAGGGTGCCACTATTGTCTTCCATTGTAAGGTATCATAATTCTTGAAAAGGGGAAAGACAAAGCCCGGGGCCGAACCCGGGGCTCTATCATCAAACGACGTCATGGATTCTAGCGTGTTAACCAACTACAACTACGTTGCCCGACATTTCGAGTCGGATATTTCCCATATGGCGCGAATAAGTCGCACGACTAATTCGCTCGACTTAATCGCTCCTTACATTTTGAACCTCCAAAAAAAATATAAAACCTTACATGATTTTTAAGAATATCTTAGAGAAAAAAAACCTCGAAAGTCAAGTTCAGTTAGTTTCTAGCAATAAATTGTAATACTTTAAAAATCCTTTGAATCATCTCAAAATTTTTGGTCTTCTGCATTTATATTGAATTTTTTTAAAGATTAATCTGATGCGTGGTTATCACAGTAAAAGCGCTCAAATTTGTGCCTTGAATAAGGCTTTAGAGCCTCCACTGAAGTTTTCTTTGAAGCCTCCAAGGGTTAAATAAAATTTTCTAAAAACCTGTTCAAATAAAATTTGACTTTTTTTCTATTCATAAATCTCTGGACCATTAAGGAGGTGGTTGTCGTGAAAAAAACGATTTTGAGGTTTTTGTGGATTTTTTTTTGAATTCTTCACATTCTAGGACTCGAGGGTTTGAATCAAACCGTTTTATATTTTTTATATCCGAACTGAAAACTAACTGTACGTATGTGAAAATTATTTAGAATCACTGATAGCACGATCAATCATAATCGACCTGCATAACATAGTGATATTATTTCTGTTAACCCTAAAGATTCTAATTTGGAAGTTTCCCTCCTCCTCCAATAGTTTTTTCACAGAAAATTTAGTTATTAATTTTATTAATCCATGATACACCTGCGCAGACCTGTTACTATTGTTTTGAAAACAATTTCATAAGTTTGAAAAAGCTTACTCCTCTTGAGTTTTTAAATAATAATTTTACCTAAATTCACTACTAATTTTGAATAATTTGGCAATAGCAAGAACGTTTCAATCCATGATATCACTTCAAAAAACCTAAAAAGGGATTGCTCACCCTCCTGGATATCCACTCCTTACAATTTTAGGTACGTACAAATAAGGGAACGTTCATCCGCCGAATTTTTTCACCACCAAATATTTTATCCGTCAAATTATTATTTTCAAAGTGTCTTTTTTTAGCAAAACTCTCTAGATAAAGGGATTTTGCTGACGTTGATAAATAAAATAAATGAGTTTTCTGCAAATAATTTGAAAACTTTTGGTTCCAGAACAGTAAACGCTTTAAAATTTCAAGTTAAATTTTTGAAAAAACATTGGCAGATAAAAATTTTGCGGATCAACGGAAATTCACGAAAATTATCAAACAAACATATATTTTCAATAGGAAAAATTTGGCTCATACTTTGCCCATTTCGAACACCATATGCTTTAAATTTGCTAAACTGTGTTATTGCTGCCTTGTCAAATTTAGCCCTGTACCATTTTCTGAGCATTGGGACAAAAAGTGAAATTTCTGCTTTGATTGGTTCTCTATGGTTTGCGTTCTCAAACAATGTTTGGGAATATTCTAGTCAATTTGAAAACTTTGCACTGAATAACTTGCTGGTTATTACAATCTTATACACTTATTATTCGTATCTTGAAAATGTAAGCAGGAAAAAGTTACCTCTTGTTCTACAGTTGAAAATAGAGAATTTTATTTAACCTAGAATTTCGCTCTTAAATATAGTAAATCCAGGATACACTTGCAAAAAGGGTAGTCAACCCTTATCCTATTTATACTAAGAGTATCCATTTTTAAATTAGTTGTTGGCATCACTGATTCAAAAATAATCATTCAAGACACAATTTGCAAATAAATGAATATACATAGTAGTACATTACGCATAAAGTGGAACGAATAACACGCCTACGTTTTTCTACAAATTCATTACTGTTAAACATTATTGTTACCAGCATTCGTTCAACTTTAAAGGGGTTTTATATCGCATTACACTTTTGTTAATATTCCGGCCCTTATTAGCAAACGTAGTGTGTTTTAAAGTAGTAGGGCCGAGATATCAACAAAAGTGTGATAAAGCGATATGTAGTAAGATTGACCTTTTTGAGATTTAAGTTGTATATAACATTAAGTAGAAAAATGACAGTGGTTAAAATTTTTTATAATTAATTTTCATGTGCCTTTCCTAGCATAACTTTTCAAAAGTGATGGATTAAATGTCAAGAGAACAAATACCTCCTTATATTACTATGGACTTGCATTTTCTGGGTTAGCTTTATCGAATCAACATATGTCATTATTGATAATTGCTCCAATTGGTTGTCATGTTCTTTTTATCGAAAGTCAAACTCAAAGGTCGGATCGAAAATTTTCTCAGAAAATAAAAACCTTCATAATTATAGAATATATATGAATTCAAATTTTCAACCCTTCACAAGCAAAATCAATTTAAAAAAATCTGCGAAATTCTTATTTGCTCCCTTGTCAATTTATCTGTATCTTCCATTTTCTGCTATGGTTATTTCTACGCCTTGGAAATGGGGTCACTGTCAATCTTTTGTTGGGTTTTTAATGCATATCATGAGAATGGATTACGGATCATTTATTCTGTCACACCAGGTAAAAAGATAACCAGATTTTTCTTAATTGAATGTGTAATTATCACAGTATAAATGCTTAATGGTTAGCCACTAAAGGGTGAACTGTTCATTTCGAGAGTTTACTTGAAATACATGACCAGACTCATTCGGTCAAAAAATCACAAGATCGAAAACTAAACTTAATTTTTCTCACTAACTACACAGCGGATAACTTCAATCACTTTTGCAGAAATTTAAGCTTTTGCAGATCTTATCCATTTTTTAGCTGATTTGAAAAATAATTACTATATGATCGAAATGTATAATTCGAAAATATCTGTGTTTTTAAATTTAGACGGAAATATCGAAAATGTCTGTTTGAGGGACGAAATAATGTGGTGTTTGTGCACTTTAAACGCAATATATTGTCATTATAAAAAAATCTAGTTAAAGATAATTGAACTATGTTCCTCAGCCTAAACTTATAAATCAGATAAGTGGTACTGAATTTTTGAAAAAGTGCTCTTACAATTTTGGTTTATAACGGTTAAGGAAATAAAACATTAAAAAATTATTCTAAATAGTTGAATTAAATAATCGATTTCGTAGTGAAACGCAAAAGGTGAGCGCGCTTTTGGCGTTTCACTGCGATATTGATTGAGCGCCCACGCACACTGACCCAATCTCATCAGCGCGCGTTTTTCGTGTTTCAAACTATTTGAATCATATATAGTACTTTAAATTTTGAACAAAATTAACTTAGAAAAATCGGCTCGAGTGGATAAAGCTTTACAAAAGCTCAGATTCTTGCAAAAATAATTAAAGTGACAGAAAGTGTAATAAGTATGAAATTATTTATAATTTTCGGTCTTTGAAGTCTCCCAGTCGCCTGTCAAAGTGCAGAGTACTCCCTTTAGTGTGACACTCATAGCGACTCGCTATTAGCGGGTACACCCCAACTCCGTGTAACTTTTTTTCGCAAAATATAGTGGGAGCGTGAAGCGTGGAGCGTCGCGTAGGGGGCTCAAAAGCAATTTGAAGAGGCGCATAAAATGCGGGCAAAACTGATCAGTTTTAAAAAAATAAATTAAAAAAAGATAATTATGTAAGTAAATTATATCAAACTTTATACTGTATGACATATAACCAAATACGATTTCAGAATATATTGTCGTATAACGGGGGTACCCCTCGTGGGAAAACACGATTTTGTGTTTTTTTGAGGGCGAATATCTTTGGACTACACATTGTGGAACCCAATAGTTAAGGGTATCCCAGGGATACTATCCCTGCTCCTAATTTGACATGTTCTCGATAAAATATTACCCAAACAAGGCCTCGAAAATATAATTCAGATCAGCCAGTTTGTAGAACTAGCCTTCAGCTTGCGTCAAAAATGTGTCAAAACTTTTTTGTGTGCTTACACTCCCAGACACATAAGCGAGACAGGGAGACCTAAGCCAAAACGGAAAATCTATCTCCTCTCAGGTTTTATTTTGAAATAAACCTTAATTTTAACATAACCTGGATAATTACTATTCAAAACTTTACAGTGACGTTTTTGTCGATAAGTGCTATGTTTATCCTAGAACATGCAAAAAACCACCGTTTTTTGGACATTACGTCTCGAAAAATCTATCTCCTCCCAGGTTGAATTTTCAAATTAGCTCAAAATTTTGCAAAAGCTAGTTCAAAACAATTAAAACTTTACAGCGGCGTTTTTTTGCAATTTCGACCCGAACTCAAAAGTGAATTTTTCAAGTCACGTGAAAAATTTCCGAAAAAAATGTGCTTCGATTTTTTCAAAAGTAGGCTTAAAGAAATCTGGGGAAACACTGAGAGAAAGTTGGTTTACGTCAACCCGATATTTTGAAGTTTAGTGGCCAAATTGACACAAACGTTATTTTGAACATAATTTGGGAAAAATCCTTAGAAAAAAATCGAAAAAACGCAAAATTTTCGAAAATTTTTTGTTGTCATTTGGGTTGTTTATGCGTTCAAAAATAAACGATTGATTTGGTGCATTTTTATGACATAATAACTGCAAGAAATGTAGAGCAGGGATAACCTTAAATACAATGTAATATTAAAAAAAAATTTGAACAAATAAATGTTGAATCTAACAATTGATCGCAAAAATCAAGAAGTAAGCAGTAAGTTTTTTATTTTAGTCCAGCACATTTTCAAATTAACGTTGCCCAAGGATCAAGTTATTGCAATAAATTGGCACATGGCCAAAAACAACCGAAGTCAAATTTTTTAGCCAAATATGAATTTTTAACCGCTAATGTTGTACCCCCATTATTTAAGTTGCACCGAAATTAGTATTGATAGATGTATATCACTTTGTATATATACTTCGTGTCGTATAAACTTCTTTATTTTGGCAGTCTCAAAAATTGCAACATATTTTTCTAAAGTGTTCAAAATTGGAACTTCCAATTGACACTAATTGAAAGTCATGGTCCAAGTGCTTTAGGATCACATCTTACACTGTCTTCTGCTAGGTGCAAATAGACAAACTTCTAAATTAAGCATTTTTTTTTGCGGAACATTCATATTTTAATGTTTTGCGCAACTTTTTTATTTTGGTATTTAAAAACGACTAAAAACTATTACTCGTCTTTTAGCGCAAGTCAAGGAAACTTATTCGCAAAAACTAAAATCTCGCACTTATACTTAGTAATTTTTTAATAATTGTTATTCAAAGGTGATGATTGTGAAAAAGTCCATTTTTGTTAAAAAAATTAAGGTCAAATATCTGATAAACAGTATCTGTAGTTAAAGTGTAGTAACTCTACATTCTAGGACTAAATGGTTATATATTGTTTTATTTGAAAAAAATATAACATCACAAAAATCATTGGTCAGTGATTATTTGGCAATCATAAGCAACTTTCAAAATACAGATATAATTCAAGAAAATAAAATTCAGCGAAATATCAGCGTTTTTCGCAAAAATCTGAAAATACGCAATTAAATTTTGCAGCCGAAGTTTTTTCTTTGTTCAAAGTGTTTATACATCACACTTTTTTATCACGAACTGTGACCCCTAATGACTTGTGAACACATAATAATGATCGATTAGGGCACAGTTGGAAGTCGATCTCCTTATGACATCATGCGACATTTTTTCGTGCTTATGAAATGGGAATTTTATGGAATGTTTGGATCAGCCTTAGCTATTGCTGGTGTAATTAATGTGGTACGAAATCGCCAGAATTTTTTTGGAAGAATGGCTTTTGGAGTATTCGTCATTTCACTTTCAACCTTCGGAGTTATGATTCAATCTGATCCTTACTTGCCTTTGAATACGGGAATAATAAGTCGACTTTGGCTGCAACCATCAATATTTTATATCATTTTCGTTGCATTTGGTGTCAAAGAATAGGGATTTTTAGCTAAACATAAATAAAATTTTAATTCTGTGATGCCAAAGAAAATCAATTGGGACTTTTTTCGAAAATATTTGGCTTTACCTTTCTCGGCAAGTATTTTTTAGCCTATCTTGAACTATGAAAAAACATACGCATAAAATCTCGTGAATAAAATATCAAAAAATACAATTAATATATTTTTTATACTTAACCCTTGTGAGCATATAAAAAAAAGTTCCGCCAAGGCACCAGAGCCACAATTGTGGCTCTACTTTGAATGTTGTTCACAGAAAGCTTAAGGCAGTTGGAATTTTAATTTTGTCTGCATAAGGAAGTTGAAAGGTCATATTTTTGCATTCGACATTTCATATTCTAGAATTTTAATTTTGAGTTTTAGAAAAACTAGTGAGAAAAGCAAGGTGTACCATATCACGTGATACACGGTCACAGTTGTCTCTACAATTTTTATCTCTG
>SCLH01002263.1:70884-91158 GCA_004367855.1 Oikopleura vanhoeffeni
GAATAAAATAATATTTCATGAATTTGCAGTTTCTTTTGGAAAGTGAGTATTTATTCGATCTTTTTGATAAAATTTTTTATAAAAATCAACGCCTAAAAATTGTTTCACCTTAAATATTCGCAAATTTCAGTCTCAGTAATATTTCCATGACAAAAAAAATTCTACGTTTTTCGTACAGGCCTGCTGAACTACACTCTTTGAATAAATTCAAATTTAAATTCCGATTGAAAGCTATCATAGATTTGGTGATATTTGCTCAGAGTAAACTTGATCGACTTCCTGAAGTAGTTTACGATTTAATAAACGCCGGTTTTATCGAAGGATGTATATGGATTGGTTCTATAATTATGATGATCCCAGGTCTATAAGTACAGAAAGGTTAAATTTTAGAAAAGTAAAACAATCCAAAACAATCTTTAGTAAAGCATATCGATTACGGGGCCTCCTGGGCATTTCTTCTTTCACTTTTAGCGAAAATTTGTATATAATTCGGCTCTTGAGAAAGAATCATCTGATTGAATTCTTAGATAGCTCAAACTGAGCACAAATATTGAAGAAAAATAATTAAAAAGGGGCTAAATCAGACAATTGTTTCATATTTTTAATAAATAATGATATTAAACATTTCAGTGATCTCAGAATTTGTTTTTAAATTGAGCTATCTAAAAGCTTAATTGGGTGAGTCGTTAAACGATTGTCGTTTTCAAAAGCCGTATTATATAATAAAATTTTGGCTACAAAAGTGGCAAAATTCCCAGGAGGCCCTGTAATCAATAATTATTCATATTTCAAGTTATTTGACTCATAAAAGCGACCGATCTCAATTGACCATCTTTGAAGATTATACAAAACTCACAATGAACTTATTGCCCAAAAACTCGCTTGTTATTTCACAACTAGACAGTATGGGAACCGGACTTAACTATTATCAGGAAGGTGTATTAACAAACTATACGCATTCAGAAAGAAATTAATGAACCGTAGATACGGATAATCGACCTGGACAGAGCCTTTACTGCCCTCCTTCTTGATTTTGACATTTCTATTTTTGAAACCATTGATATCAATTTATAAGTAAGAAATTCAACCCCCCCATGTTAACGGTTATTTTCTGAAGCAGAAACACACTTAATTATGAGGGCGTAACATTTCTGCTTGTTGAATGCTGTTACAAATTCGACAAAACGTCCTTTTTCTAAATATCAAAAATTTTGAAAATGTTTTTTAAAAGTTTATAATTCTATAGTACTATCTTTTAAAACAATTTTGAACAATTTTCAAGTTACAACATTTTTTGGGTGGAAACTGAATTAAACGAAATATTACCACGAACTTTTTAGCAAAATACTTCTTCAACGAAGTGGAGTTGCAGATTAATTGTTTGAGGTGGTTCAACATCAAAATAGATTTTCTTTTAATCAATTTTTTATTAATTTTATATCACCCACTTATTTTTTGGAGTTAATTAAAGAAATTAANTAAATAGAGAAATTCTGAGTATTTTTCTGTTTTATTTTCAGTTTTTTCACCTGTTTAGCTTGTTGAAAAATATCGATCTGACATTGATTTAATTGATGGAAATTTGCTGACACGACATTGGTGGCTAGATAACAATAAACCTTATCATAAATCAGTAAATTTCCCAAAAAGAACTTATGGAGATGGTTTCTTCAAGCAAAAAAATTCAACACAAATTCTGCATGATAGGATAGACTTTTGCAGGGCTAATATTGATCGACAGCTATGGGTTTAAAATTACGACATAACATCGATTTTGAACAATGCTTGATGTCAAAGATAGGGCGACTCTTTTTCAGGAAATTTTAAACTTTTGATCACAAAAAATTAGACGATACGCGCATTTGTTTCTTCAGAATGCGCGTATCGTCCTTATATTTTCTGAGAGGATAGAAAAAAGGCGAGCTTTCATATTCTGAAAAATTGGAGTCATATATATGAGTCATATATGATAAAAAAGCCACTCAGTTGAAAATTTATTATGCTTTTATTATTCAAAGTTGAAAATTCATTATGCTTTTTATTTAAAAAAAGTACGAAGTATGTGCACGTTTAAAATATGAAAATTTTCTCAAAAGTGGTCATATTATTTTTGTCTTAAGTTTGTCTTAAGTTGAATTCAAGAAATGTTAAAAGATGTCTTAAGTTTGTCAGTTTTATTTTTTAACCTGGAACAAGATTTTTATTTGTGGTACTGATGACTACTTGCGATTCCTTGAGGCCCAAGCTGAAAAAGTTGACTCCGAATTTGAAAGTATTCCGTGGGGTCATTGTGATCAAATTTTCATCAAGTCAAATTATACATTTTCTGACAAATTTTTTCACGAAGAGGGCAATTTTATGCAACGTTATCGTGAGCTAGAGACAAAAACGAAGTGGCCTTTTCCTCCACCACATATGACACGAATTCCATCACATTTATGGGAATTTGAAATAAATGTTGAAATGTGGTTTCAGAAAATTCGCCTTCCAAGAGCTGCATTTGATGTAAGTTTTTGATTTCAGAACTTTGACACAGGGAGAAGATCGCAATCTTTTGCCAAAAAATTAAAGTATTTTTTTCAAAACATGAAAACGCGTAGACGGTCGAAATGACGTAATAATTTGAAAAAAAATAAAAGTTTATAAGAAGTTTTACAATCATTTCACATTAAGTCAATCACGAAAATGAGTAAAATTAAGTACTCTACCAAAAGATATCAAGGAAAAAATAAAAATACTTGATTTGCGGAATTCAATCTGTAAAAGTGACGTAATTCATGACGCACTCAATTTAAGTTTAACTTATTTGTTATTTAAACCTAAACGGTCACGCAATTTAACGATATTGGCACTAACAGCCTTTTAACGTGTGTTTTTAATTGGGTGCCATGGAAAATCGCATAATTGGATATTTTAAACTGAGCTTATCATTTATAACAACATTTTTATCACTCTCTTTGGTTCACATACATACTACGTCATGACGCATCAGTAGCATTTAAACTTAAAACATGCTGAGATTTATTTCTTTTATTCGAGACTTGTTATTTCCGGAACGTTTGAATTTAAAGTACCATAAGTACCATTAAGTACCATAATTACAAAATATGATAGCTCCGAAAGGCAACAGAATCGCTTTAACGGCTCAGCTTTGAGTTTCACATGACCAAGCGCAAAATTTTCATTATTCAATTTTAAATCATAAATCTTTAATTTTTACTTGTTGAAAAACTCGGTTTGTTGAATTACGTGATACTAGCTTACTGGCCAATAGATATCCTTTTCGGAACGGAACTCCATCTCAAAAACGCTTACTATCTCTACAGCGCGTGTTCGAATCCCATTGATGTTGTCTAAGTGATTGTCTTAGTGATTGCTTGAGTGATAACACACCGATAAACATTAGCGGTTCCATTATGAAGACCCTTGCTTATAATCATATTCAATATAATCACTAAGACAACATTAGTGGGATTCGAACACGCGCTATAAAGATAGTAAGCGTTTTTGAGATGGAAAAAGGATATAGAACCCCTCAAAACTTCAATTTCCGTAATTACATGTTAAAATTATATAAATTCAGGCAGCTGAAGAAGCTATTGAAAATGACGATTTGAACTTAGCTCTCATTTTATACCAACAAGCTTTATCGATGTACCGAGACGAAATTGGGAAAGTTCTGGCAATGACTCCAAAAGTTGTTAAAGATAGTTTTTGGATACCACCAGAATGGTACAAAAATGTAGCAATGATTCATTTCAGAATGGCCAACCATGGCGGAAGGCAATTATTTCATAGTTTTAAACTAGCAAGAGTAGAAATGGAGAAATTTGTTCATTTCAGGTATTTTTTCTTTCTAAAAATCAATTTTGTAACAAAAAAATGGAAACATTCGGTAGTTTAAACTAAAAATTCAGCCCCCTTTTTTTGCTCAAGTCATTGTGAAAATGTTGAAGAAAACTGAGCAAATGTTATTTTCTCATATTCAGTTATAATGTTGAATTTTAATAATCTTTTTAGTAAGGTCAACGGCAAAACAAGTCACTATTTCTCTTTTTCGAGAAAATCTCCATTTTGAAAATTCAAGTTATAAAATCGAAAGCAGATGATTTATCAATATTATCCCCTATTCACACTCATGTAAATCTAGGCAGGTTAATAGGCAATTAAAGTGTATAATTGCTTATAAGGCTGCTTAGATTAACATTAGTGTAAACAGGGAATATGATATAATATATCTTTTTCTCAACAAAAGCGACTCTCTATAGGTAGTTAGTGTCCAAACTGTTCAAATTTCAGATTTTAGACACGATTGAGGTATTAGATTCCAAAAAGATTTTAAAAATACCATTCATATTGACATGAAATTAAACTAAAATCATTCCGAATCGGACGAGGTCAACCCATTTGCATCGGACCATGTTTCCGTTTCTCTCAAATTTATGATAAAAACTTATTATCTCAAAAGTTTAAAAAAAATTAAATGGCCGGAAAAGTCATTTTCAAAATCCGAAATGCGAACGGTTTGAACACTTTTAACTTTAAAAGTCACTTTAGTTAATAATTGATTTGATTATTATTCATCAATTATTAATTTGTTGATTATTTATTACATAATTGTTATTAATAAATTATTAATTTGTCCATTATTCATCAATTTTAGTAAGGTCATGAGAAAAGATATTCATTTACCTGCTGAGATAAGAAAAATCGAAAATTCTTTGACCGTGTATTAGAAGTAATGGAAAAAAGTTATGGAGCAGTCCAAAAAACGATCTAAAGGTGGTGTACACAATATGCCTCATATGCCGTATTTAAATGATTTATAAATGACAAACATTTTGCCTGACTAGATGACATTGATATTCCTGTATAATTGCATTTATTCAACAATAAATATCATAACTAAAGAATCGGGGTATTCAAATTACTTTCAGACTTCAATTGGTTTCCCGAAAACGAAATAGCAAAAAAATAGCATACCTCTGACGTTCGCGCCAATAATTTTATTAAAAGTAGGTCACTAAAAATTTTTACAAAAAATCTCAATTAAAGGCCCGAAAAGAGAAAGTTATGAGTTATGTGACATAACTTATGTCCATTTCAAAAAAAAGGAATGAGAGTTTTAAAAAGTGAAATATTCTACTGGTTACATCGCATCAATTGATCTAACAAGATATTCAACCGAAAACGCACCAAAATAGCTCACCAACGGGTTGGCTAGTAGTAACCCACTGGCTACGTAAGTTACGTAACGTAACTCAACTTCTCGGATGGGGCCCCATGGGGCACGGTGTTCAACTAAGACCAGACCTGTGGCCCACAAGCTGTGGGAGCCTTCTAATTATATCAAAATTGGCATGAAATTGAACAAATGTGCGATGGAGTTTAGAAAATTTCAATTATGTTTGATTTGTCAATTTAAAGATTATTTAAGGACCATTGAATGTAATTTATGAAGAACATGACAGGTTCGATTGTGTGCGAATTGCCTGTATGTTAATTTGAAAACCCGGGAGGCGATATAATTTTACGTTTTTGAGAAGTTTTATTGAATTTGTGAAAAACGTTCCCATTTATTTCCATCCAAAGAAAATTACAGGTCATTTGGTAACGTTAATGTATCTCAGAAATTTTTCATATTTTTACAAATCCGAGTTTTTCTATTTTGAATCGAAAATAGTTAGAAAAAACGAAAATCGTAGCAAGGAAGAATGTATTTTGTTTAGCAAATATTTATTTTATGATCACTACCAGATACGGTATCTGGTAGTGACCATAAAAAAATATTGTTCAACAATACTTCAGTATATTTATATCTTCATAGAAAAAATAGGATTTGTAAAAATATGAAAAATTTCTTTATTTTTTTTCCGAAAAATCATATTTCCAAGTCTGAATTTCGATTTGAAAATTTTCAAAAAAAAAGTTTGAGAAATTTGTGGCTCTGTCGTGTAAAAACTTATTTGAGTCGAGAGCTTTTTAGCAGTAAATATCATTTTATTCCGTTAGAATGGATTGGATTCGTTATCAAATTCAGAAAAATAGAAAACCTGAAAAAAAACCAGAAACTGTTTCCCAAAACCCAAGCCATAACAGTCTGATAGAGCCGGAAAAAATTATAGAATATGAAACTTCCAGTTATCATCTCCCGTATCGATCAGACGAGTTAGATTTTATTTTTGAACGAAAAAGAGATTCATTTTTTGCACGAACATTTTATCCCGCAATAGCTGGAATTGGATTTTTCTATTGTCGAAATTTGCGCCCTTTTCGGTTTTGGTACAGAGAATACAGAAGATTTGCTTGGTTAGCTGGAGTATCAACCGTTTATAAATTCTCATCTTATAATTTGCACGCAAATTTATTACAACAAAATTTTTACTATCACGAACTATCTCCATGTAATCAGAAAACCACATAATGTAGTTGTACTGCAGTTAATACATATAATTGTGCCTAGGATCACGCCACTTGTTTTTTTTAGATAAACTTCAATTTATACCAAAAAAAACGTATGCTAAACATGGGTACATTCGATTTACAAAACTATTTTAACATGTTCACACATTCAATAATCTCAATTTTTATTTATTTATAATTTTTTTTGTTTTTGGAATTTAGTCAATAATGTAGCCCAAAGAGGTAAATTAACAATCACATAACTCGGGTTTTGGTTGTAAATAAAGTTTTCATAAAGTAAAGGTTTATAAATCGGTTTTCCGGGACATCATTCACACAGAAAAATATTAGGTAAAATGAAGAAAATAAAAGAAAGATTTTAGCAAATATTTTTCCTGCTTTTTCCAAAAACAACAACATTTATTTAATTTTTTTCTGTACACAACATTATTTTTTGCAAATCAAGTGTCCATGAGCAATAAATTAGGTGTTTTTTTTTTAGAAGGGACGCAAGTTTTCTGGCATAATGGTATCCGACTTTTCTTTTTGAAAAATCTCAAAGCCAAAAAATCGTACAAGTGAAAAAACTTGGCAGAACAATTCTCTACAAAAAGTGTATCAAAAGTATTATACGTTAAGCTTGAGATATCGCACGCCCACTCCCTTAAACAGCAATGAATTATAAAGTGTATTTCTGACAATGTTTGGGATATTCACCACAACCATATTTTAATTGCATACATTTTAATTCGTTTATAAGAGAAGTTTAACGCCTACGCAATTTCATTGCAAAAGATAGGGGAAAAAAAGTCTACCAAAAAAGTATCAATGAAAATGGTATATCTCGTTTATAATATATTATATATAAACTTATATCCTGTAACAGGATTCCTGTTCAGAGAGGGTGTTTCAAAAATCTGGACAAAATACTAGACTGGAAAAAAACCGTCCCTGATTTGGCTACAGGCGGCCTTTACAGTCACCAATCGCTGAAAATTCCTATTTCTCAACCACACTGATATCTCTGCTCCGGATTTTGAACACACGCAATTCAACAGGATATTCAGAAACAAGGATATCTGATTCAGTCTCATGTCAGATAATTTTACACGCATTTTGGATAAAGTACAGGGTGTAAGTTTTTCCTTCTTTTTTATATAATATAATATAATTTTTATATTATTACGCTTCTCAATATCTTATATATCCTATCAACTTTCGTAAATATCGCGGCCCTGATTAGAAACTTTAGTGGTTTTTAAGTAGTAGGCCGGATATTTACAAAATTGTGATAAAGGGATATACCATATATCATATACATATCATGTACACCAACTACCATTTAACCCTTGTGAGAGCCACGATTGTTGCTCGAGCATACCTAAAATCATTCAAAAAAGGAAAAAAACGTGATCGTAGAATTTTTTCTTCATACACAGTATAGGAATTTTGATAAGGTTCCCAAAAATAATTGAATTTTTTTCGAATGTTTGCTTCCAGTATTAACCGGGAGTTGATTTGTTAGGATTTTTCGCCTATGTTTCACTTCCGGAGAAATTATTTCGGAACTAGACATAAAATACAAATGTGAGATTAGCCGTTTTAGGAAAGTGTTGAGTGCAATGCATAATAGTTAAAATAAAAAATATATTGGTATCTAGGGGCAGATATTTTTTTTTGAAAGTGAAATTTCTAAATTTTCAACTTCAAGTATCCGATGAAAAAATTAATTATTATAAAATTGAATTTAAGGAGTCAAAAATTGTCAACAGTTATACTTTCAAACCAATTTACTTGTGATAATAAGAAAAAAGTGTAATAATCTGTTTTATTGGGAAAATAAACATTTTTATTAAAAATCATGATTTTTTCCATCAAAATTGTTGGCTTGCTGTATCCTTTGTTTTACTTCTTGACAGAAACGGGGTAATTAAGAGAAATACTATACCACATCTCTAAGGCCTAACAAAAAAATGGATTCCATAAATGGTAATGAGTTTCCATAAATGGGTATGAGTTCCATAAGTGGATGGGTTTCCATTACTTGGAAATTTCGGCAAAATTTGTAAAGTTGTTTTCAGCCAAAAATTTGGAATTTTTTTGGAAAAATTTTGGAGATGTTTTCAAACTACATGTGTAGGAACAATTATATGCAGTCAAAACCCACAAAAATGTTTGGAATATTTTTGAGCAAATTAAGCATCAATAACAAAGTTTTTTTCTCTTTAAACATTTCCTTATTTTTCCAAAATGTTTCCATAAATGGTAATTCGTTGCTTTTGAAAAATGGTTTCCACAAATGTTAAGGTTTCCATTGAAAGTTTATGTTCATAAATGGTATTAACGGTTTTATTATCGGGGGTTTCCATAATGGTTAGTTGGTGTACATCTTATATACTAAAAGTATGTTGTTATTGAATTATTTATTATTGAACAGCTTTTTATGGCGAGTTCATATTTAACCTCTGAATGTTAATATGAAGGATATTTTAAAAGTTTTATCTAATGTTATTTTTGAAAATTTCTGAAAAACTCTGAAATTTTTTCTTATTTTATTAAGAATCCACAATCATCTTGTAATTCTTATTTCAGGACATGAAATTGACTTATTTTGGAAGAACATTTTGTAAGAATTATATGCGCTTAACTATTTCAGATATTTTGGCCGTTTTTATTGTACAGATTTCACATTCATAAAAAGTTATGTGATGATTTATTTATTATTGATTTGAACCCAGGAAAACTCTTGACTGACATCTTCCACTTCTTTGCAGCCATAAGCACTTGCCAAGTTGATGATATTCATGCACACCACAGTAACAATAAACGCGGCGCCGACGACTTTTAATAAATAATTAAATAAATAAGTCAAAGAAAGTCGAGTTCTATACCAGACGCATTTTTAAACTGCTTTGTTCTAAATAAAACGCGTAAAATCATCAATTTTTGGCACATTATTTAAGGCACATTTTAATGTAAGTTTGCATTTCACAGCGACTACAGAAAGCTTTAAAACTGCCGAGCACCAATAGTTATCTGCAGAATATTTTCGAGTCAAAATAAAATGAGTGCACAGTTGTTCCGTACCCGAAGTAAAGAAGAAAAATATTTTGAAGGACCTGTAGCTGTTATTAAAAATACCATTTTCGACGGTATAATGGTCGAACTTCTGAGTCTCACCAATTTTTGTCAATTTTATATGGCGTGCAACCTCATTCCGCATTTTTCAAAAACATTTTCAGACCCGATCAAAAACTGGAACGTTTTTTTCTATTAAAAAGTGCAATTTTTCGTTTTCTTTTTAATTTTTCCCTGAGTCTCTTCCGTATCCTTTTACCAACGGAACTCTATCTCAAAAACGTTTACTATCTCTATAGCGCGAGTTCGAATTCCCCTAATGTTGTCTAAATGATTTTCTTAGTGATTGCTTGAGTGCTTACACACCGATCAAATTATCGGTCCCAATATCAAGCACCCTTGCCTATAATAATACTCAAGACAATCACTTAGACAACATTAGTGGGATTCGAACATGCGCTATAGAGATAGTTAACGTTTTTGAGATAGAGTTCCGTCGGTAAAAGGATATTGTCGTATATTCTGTTTCAACACGTTTTTTATTCAAATGTGTTGAAACAGGATATATTGACTCTTATTATTCAAAAATAATATTGACTTGTAAAAAGCATTTTTGGCATTTTTCAAAACTAATACTACCCCCGAAAAATAAACTCATTCGAACTGCATTTTCACATTTTTAGGACATTCTTAAAAAGCATCGTAAAAAAAAATAATTGAACTATATTGATTTTCACCCTGTGTGCGGTCGAAATGGCCGATTCAAATAATGCTTTGTGCTTGGAGATGATTGGTAAACGTAAATTATATTTTGCTTTAGCTATCACTTTTGGCCAATCAGCCGACTGCATCATTCCCGCTTAATTCCGGAATATTTGAATCGGGTTTTCCTCTCACATTCGGAGTGGATATCCATATTCCAAAATCAATTTAACGAATATCGACTTAATAACCTAATATGAGCTTCGGAATTCGGACCTTTTAAGTCGGCGCTCCCAAGCGAAGAACAGAAGAAACTTTATCCTACGATAAATCGAGAGAAAAGGTTGCAATTAATTGATAGCTGGATATTTATGATCATATTTTTTGAATATTAATCGATCTTCGAGATCAGAATTTTGAATTTCTGCCTAAATGGCGCTCAATCTCTAAAATTCTGTTTTATCGAAGTCATATTTTCATGATTCATTACAACAAAAATATGCTCAATCGTTGGTGTTTTGGAAACGGTATAATACCGTCGGTATTTTAAACTATGGCCTTTGAATCAATAAAGTAAATATGGGTTTTGTCTCGTACCTTCGTTGGTATCTAGACGTTTTAAATAGGGAACAGTTTTTGTAGTTTCCATTTTGATATAGAAACATAATTTTGTTTTTTTATAATTACTTTGAGACTCCAAGTGGTAATAAATTTTATTAATTGTATGCAGCTATTAATAATAAATCGGAAATTAGATTGATCTACCGCGACCCTGATACCCCCTTAATGTGCCAGCGGGCGAAAGTAACGCTTGTCTTTAAGTGTAGTAGCGGTGTGCGGTAGCAGGTGTGGTAGCTGGCAATAATGTCAAATGCTGGCGTTTTGAGCCGACCCGTTTGAATCATGGCCCGAAATCCGTTATTGTCGTCAAATTGCGCCAGATTGCAAATAAATCAAATCTTAATGTTAACGACTACAATAACAAAAAGTTCCCGTAAATATAAATTCTCAACTTCATAAAGTATTACTTGTCGCAGATACTAACCTCAAATAACGACGATGTCTCCCAGAATATTCTGAATTGCATAAGTCTGAAATGATTAATACTTTTAAGGTAAATGACAACATTTTCATTTTGATTATTTATTGAGTTGGAACAAACTGTTCTTTGTTTAAATAGGGAAAATAATTTTGGTGCCATCTTGAGCTTTGGCGTTACGATGAGAAATAAAAATGTTCATGAGCAATGTGGCTTCTGAANAGCCGAGAGTAAAATTTAGTACTAATAAGAAGAGTTGGGACCTTTAAAATATGCCCTTTATCATTTTGGTTAGAATGCGTAGCCACTAATCCTTTTTAACGTGTGAATTCTAACGTTGTGGCTACGCATTCTAACAAAAAGTTGATAATTGGGATATAGTCACCCACTTCCTTTAGGTTTCAACATTGTTCCTTATTATTCCAAAATATCCTTTAAAGAAAGCAAGATACTTTACTAGTTTCTTTATTAACTAAGAAGATAATTCAAAAAGTAATGTTGAAAATCCTGATTTGAATGAAAACAAAATATACGTAGCAAACAAATGACTCACTACACTGTAGTAATATCTTCTCTGGTCATATTTAACCATGTTCATTAATCGCAGAGCGGCAAAGAAACCGTTTGAATACTTGAATTATCACATAGGTTATTTTTTATGTTCGTATTATTACCTAATTGATCGGTACTTCAACGGCAATTTTGCGAATTGAAGCGCATGAATTCCTGAACAAGGAGAGATTTTCGGTCAAAAGAGAAATACTCACTTGGAAAGTTTGTATAAGATAATATATCTCTTAGATATCCCTATTCACACTTTTGTTAATATCCCTCGGCCTACTACTTAAACACACACCTTACGTTTCCTAAATCAGGGCCGGGATATTAACAAAAGTGTGAATAGGGATATATATAGTACAAGTATTCATATTTTTTTCGATCATTAGAAATAATTCAGAAATTTTTCACTGAGCATTAAACATTTTCTTTCTCATAATTTATGTGCAATAAGTCATTGCTTTCTAAAAAAGACATTTCCAAATCAGTTTCAGGAGGAAATAATATCCCAATAATTCACCCGCCGCATAAGTATGAACAAATTACAAGTATTTCGAAACAATCATGAACTATCTGATAAAAATTTTATAAAGTGTAGTCACATCACTGTATTGTCAGCTAAATTTTATTTGTATTTTGAAAATAACTGCATATTTTATTTAAGCATTTTATTTTTTTTACTTCAACCATAAATCCGCATGTTTAAATTCGGCAGGATTAATGTTGAGGATCAAGAAACTGCTAAAACACGACGGTTAATGGCTCGACGAATATATTCAAGCAATTTTAACATATTGCTTCGCGTCTAGCTTGACATCAATTACCCCCCTCGCATTATGACGAGACAAATTTTTGATCAAGAGCAATACAGAAATATATTACTGGTTATTAATTGGTTTTATTGCGCTTCAGTTGAAATTTTGAGTTTATTATGTGATTGGCAATACAAATATTGTTTTTTTATGTTCAATCAATCAAAATGGACAGAAATCATGATAAATATTGAATGAAATGAAGATCATGAAGGGGTTCCAAACTGACATATTTATCCGGTATAACATTTTAAAGCCCTTGCTGTAAAAGAGTCTCTAAATTGCCTATTGAGTTGCAGATAACCGATTGCAATTTTGCCCATGGAGTATCAATTTAGATTAATTATTGAAACAAAACTTATTGCTACCTTCAAATATGTGTGCCATCATAGGCAGTACGCGGATTTTAAGATGTTAAATGAAAACATGGTAAAATGAAATGCCATGATAGTTAAAAAAAATTTCTATGATTTCTAACGAATTATTTTTATTTTGACTATCGAAACTAATCAAAAGTAAATTCTGAATTCAAATTAAGTGTATAGATCAGTTATTTAATTGAATTATACAATAAATTGTATTTTTTTTCATAGTACTTATTTAGCACTGGATGTATCACTAAAAATAATTCGTAGAGAAATCAGAAATTTTTTTATCAAATGAAATCGCGAGATAAGAGATTCATGTTTCATACCTGTTCTGAGAATATTTCACCGCCATGGCGGCCATTCTGAATAGTTTAGGAAAAATGACGTCAGGAACTTCCGCATGGCGCGCCCTCAGTGTAGCCGTATCAAAGGCCTCAAAGTGTCGAAATTCACTGCAGCACCCCTTAATGATTATAACGAACTCTGTATTGATATAAAACAAAAAAGAAGAAACATTGTGAAAATTTTAAGTCCCAGGGTGTAAAATTTCACTGTAAAATTGAAAAAGTTCAATCTTCTAGACCATACAATTTGAAAGCGCACTGTGAAGACTAAGACCCCCGGATATTTTTAATTTTGGCAAAATGATATAATTCTAAGATAGGAATCACACAAACAGGTAATGCCGGTAATCTAAGTACTTAATACACGGATATCTGAATCAATAAATTCCGATTCAGAAGCACATTGCTCATGAACATTTTTATTTCTCATCGTCAAACGCCAAAAGCTCAGATGGCAACCCAAATTATTTTCCTATTTAAACAAAGAAACAGTTTGTTCGCAACTCAATAAATAATTCAAAAATGAAAATGTGTCAATTTACCTTAAAAGTATTAATCATTTCAGACTTATGCAATTCAGAATATCTGGGAGACATCGTCGTTATTGAGGTTAGTATCTGCGACAAGTAATCTTTATTGAAGTTGAGAATTTATATTGTACGGACTTTTTGTTATTGTAGTCGTTAACATTAAGATTTGAATTTATTTGCAATTTTGGCGCAAATGACGACAATAACGGATTTCGGGCCAATGATTCAACGGGGTCGGCTCAAAACGCCAGCATTTGACATTATTTGCCAGCTACACACCTGCTACCGCACACCGCAGCTACACTTAAAGACAAGCGTTACTTTCGCCCGCTGGCACATTAAGGGGGTATCAGGGTCCGCGTAGATTCAATCTAATTTCCGATTTATTTAATAGCCTGCATACAATTAATAAAATTTATTACCAACTTGGAGTCTCAAAGTAATTATAAAAAAACAAATTATGTTTCTATATCAAAATGGAAACTCAAAAACTGTCGCGATTTCATTTGATAAAAAATTTCCTGATTTCTCACGAATTATTTTTCAGTGATACATTCAATGTAAAATAAGTACTATGAAAAAAAATACAATTTTATTGTATAATTCAAATTAAATAAACTGAATCTATACACTTAATTTGAATTCAGCAATTTAATTTTTATTATTTTCGAAGTCAAATAAAAAATAATTCGTTAGACATCATAGAAATTTTTTTTAACTATCATGGCATTCATTTTACATGTTTTCATTTAACATCTTAAATCCGCGTACTGCCTATGATGCACACATATTTGAAGGTAGCAATAAGTTTTGTTTCAATAATAATCTAAATTGATACTCCATGGGCAAAATTGCATCGGTTATCTGCAACTCAATAAGCAATTTAGAGACTCTTTACTAAAGAGGGTTCAATGTTATACTGGATAAATATGTCAGTGGAACCCTTCATGATCTTCATTTCATTCAATATTTATCATGATTTCTGTCATTTTATTGATTGACAATAAAAAAACAAATATTTTTATTGCAAATCACATAATAAACTCAAAATTTCAAAGCTGAAGCGCAATAAAACCAATTAATAACCAGTAATATATCTCTTTATTGCTCTTGATCAAAAATTTGTCTCGTCATAAATGCGAGAGGGGTAATGATGTCAAGCTAGACGCTGAGCAATATGTTTAAATTGTTGAATATATAGTCGAGCCATTAACCGTCTGTTTTAGCAGTTTCTTGATCCTCACAATTTAATCCTGCCGAATTTTTAAACATGCGGATTAGTGGTTGAATGTAAAAAAAATAAAATGCTTAAATAAAATATGCAGTTATTTCAAAATACAAATAAAATTAGCTGACACTACAGTGATGTGACTACACTTCATAAAATTTCTTATCAGATAGTTCATGATTTTTTCGAAATACTGTAATTTGTTTATACTTATGGGCGGGTGAATTATTGGATATTATTTCTCCTGAAACTGATTTGGAAATGTCTTTTTTAGAAAGCAATGACTTATTGCACATAAATTATGAGAGAAAATGTTTAATGCTCTGTGAAATTTCTGATTATTTCTAATTATCGAAAAAAAAATATGATACATGTACTATATATATCCCCTATTCACACTTTTGTTAATATCCCGGCCCTGATTAGGAAACGTAGTGTGTTTTTAAGTAGTAGGGCCGGGATATTAACAAAAGTGTGAATAGGGGATATCTAATAGATATATTATCTATACAAACTTTCCAAGTGAGTATTTCTCTTTTGACGGAATCTCTCCTGTTGTCAAATTCAGCGCTTCAATCGAAAATTGCCGTTGAAGTACCGTCAATTAGGTAAATAATACGAACATAAAAATAACCTATGGATAGATTCAAGTATCAAACGGTTCTTTGCCGCTTGCGATTAATGAACATGGTTAAATATGACCAGAGAATGATATTACTACAGTGTAGTGATCATTTGTTTGCTACGTTATATTTTTGATTTTCAGTTCAAATCAAGGATATTTCAACATTACTTTTGAATTATCTTCTTAGTTAATAAAACGAAACTAGTAAAGTTAATCTTGCTTTCTTTAAAGGATATTTTGGAATAATAAGGAACAATGTTGAACCTAAAGGAAGTGGGTGACTATATCCCTTTATCACTTTTTGGTTAGAATGCGTAGCCACAACGTTAGAATCACACGTTAATCACTACGCATTCTAACCCAAAAGTGATAAAGGGATATTTAAAGGTCCCAACTTTCTTATTAGTCTATTTTGTAAAGAAGTTTTAACAAGTTTTTTTTGAGACACATAGATTACTTGTATGTCACATAATTTTTGATGATTTTGATATATTTTTTAAATTAAAAATAAAACAGAAATTCAGAAGCATTTTTTGAGACCTCATGACAAAATATCAAAAAGTTGGTCCGAAAAAATTTCAAGCCAGGCTTTGTCATGACTGTAAAGCATAAATTTTAAAAATCCATATAAGATGTTGGAAGAGATTGTTTTTAAGTGAGAATTTTAAAAGTTGGTCCAAGAAAAGTTTTGTATTTATATATTTAGACTAAATGTTAAGTAACGTTGTCGGCTTTCTGTTTTTTCATGAATCTAATTATATCAATCGGATGTCAAGTTATCACAGTGAGAGCGCCCAAAGTTGTGCCTCAAATAAGATTTGGAGCTTCAACGGAAGTTTTTATAGCCTCCAAGAGTTGAACATTAAGGAGAGCGGTGCATTTTTACAGATACGGATCTGGGCTCTTGATGAAAATTTTTTACTGGGTTAATATATTCTTCTCAATATACCATCAAAGTGATTTCAAACCTTTTTCAAACCTTTTTTTTCTGGAATCATTAGCTGAAAATATTAAGAATGGCTACTTTCACTTTATTCAAATATGTCCTCGTTTTGTTTCTTCGCTTTTGTTTATACTTTGATTCATACTTTTTGCAACGAAACTACGGTTTTGCAGAAATCTATCGAAGCCCTTTTTTATCCAAAATTTAAAAAAAATCACACTGAAACTCGTCGAATTGGTAAGCCGACCAATCCACTGTTTAGAATTAATTTTATTCAACTCATGAAAAAAATAATTTTTTCGATGTGCCAAAATTTCGTTTTTTTCGTCTTTTTTCAAAATTTTAAATTTTCGATTTCGACGTAAAAATCGTATATTAACAAATTACATTAATTTCAAACGGTGCATGGGTCGGTTTTAACGATTTCTAAATTAAAAATATAAAAAAATCAATTTTACTTAAATTTATACACCTTCGATAGCAAACGCGCGTTTTTTCGGTGTTTTTTTAAAAGACGATTTATAAAGTGAAAATAATCGATCTGAAGAAAATCAGATTATACGAAGTTACCTCAAAAGTAGCAACTTTTGTTCGAAAATGTTTTTAAATAAAAATTTAAAGTGGCAAAAAGTTTCCCATCAAGAAAAAAAAATGAAAAAGTTCAAATCTGTCAAAATGCACCGACCCCTTTAATATCCCGCGGCAGGATTTACTTTATTCACTCTAATTCACTTAATAAATGCATAAAATAAATTCATGACAAATATGAGGCCTTGGGAAGTGACTGCAGGTATGATATCATCACTTTAAATTGGTGGTGTCGTAACTTTAACAGATTTGTGAACGGTTCTTTGTGGAAAGTTTCAGGATTAAAGAAGCTTACGAACTTCCGCTATATTTGTTAAAATCAGTTCTGATCAGAACAAGTTATTTAACCCGTTTAACAAATGTCAAGCGACTAGAAATTACAGCGTCTGAACTAACTAAAACGAAAAATGCCCGAATTCGATGACAATTTTCATAAATCTCATGTCCAAATTCAGATATTTTCTGAATGATGACAAATAAATGATATTTATTCGCAAGCTTTTATTAATAAAATTACGTCATAACGCTTCAGATTTGAAATATTTTTATTGTTTTTATATTTTTAAAGCGCAAAAAGGTCGCAGATAAAAATGTCTGTTAGATCATTGTCTGAACAACATTTTTATAAACTCGACAAACGTATCTCTTTCGCCTTTAAGTGGTGATGATACATGCAAAAATCGATTTTTGATTTTTTTTTCCCGCTATTAACTCGTAGGGTCGCCTAAGAAATATTATCTTGATTAAAATTAAATAATTAAGAGAAAACGGACTTTGCCAAGTAGTTGGCTTAAAGTGACTCTACGAGTTAATGCACAAAAATTTTTACACCGAAAAGCTTTTATACGTTTAGAGCTCTTGATTACCAGATCGTACAATCAACTCGGGCGCAGCGTCCTTTGTCGCAAAATAATAGTCATATTTTTTAGCATTTTGAAGGCAGAGTCAATCAGAGACGCACGTTTTGTCCACGCTTCTAGCTGTCAGGAATCAAAAGATATTTTTAAACAAGTTCAAAATATTCATGAAAAATCACGTTTTTTAGAAAAAAAACACATTTTGTAAGATAAAATTGTTAGTTTTCTCGATTTAATAAAATGATTTGATGATTATCACTATATTAAGGCAAATATGGTATCAGAGTACCACTGTGGCATGATTTTCACAATTTAAATATTTTTTCAAAACATATCATTTTAGCCATACTAATATCAAATAAGATATATTGAAATTTCACCCCCAAAGACATATTCTTGCGCCGGATATGTCTGGAATGCCAATTTTTCTGGCAAATTGTACTCAAAAGACTTTCCTAAAAACTGGTTGATTTGAAATTTTAATTCCAGATTTGGGTCAAAAGTTATTTCTTCAGAAGTTAGACTTAAGGGTATCCCTGCTCCTACATTTTCTGCAGTCATTATGTCATAAAAATGCACCAAATCAATTGTTTATGTTTTAAACGCATAAAACAAACCAAATGACAACAAAAAATTTTTCGAAAATTTTGCGTTTTTTCGATTTTTTTCTTTAGACTTAAGTATTTTTCTCAAAATTATGTTCAAAAATAATGTTTGTGTCAATTTGACCACCAAGACTGCAAAATATCGCAAAGCCATAAGCCAACTTTCTCTTCAGTGTTTCCTAAGCTTTCTTTTGAGCATATTTTCAAAATAATCGAAGCACATTTTTTTTCGGAAATTTTTTCACGTTACCTTGAAAAATTCATATTTTTTGTTTTGGGTAGAAATTTGACAAAAACGCCCCAGCAAAAGTTTCTGTTTGTTTAGAGCTAGCTTTTGCAAAAATTTGAGTAAATTTTGAAATTTAACCTAGGAGGAGATAGATTTTCCGATTAAAAAAGTTATCAACAAAAGCTTACCTACAAAAGTTTTGTATACTAATTATACAAGTTTTGTTAAAATTTAAGTTTATTTCAAAATATAACCTCAGAGGAGTAGGAATTTCCGTTTTGGGTTAAGTGGCTCTTGTGCCGCTTATGTGTGAAGAAGTGTGGTCATAAAAAAAAGTTTTGGCAACTTTTTTTCGCAAGTTGAAGGCTAGTTCTACAAACTGGATAATCTGAATTATATCCTCGAGGCCCTGTTCGGCTAATATTTTACCGAGAATATGTCAAATTAGGAGCAGGGATACCCTTAAGGGTGTTGTGGGTGTAAAATCTGGCTTATTGCATGCAAATTGAAATTGCTAAAACTTTGTAAATATTACTGGAGTCGGTACATTTGTAGTTGTATACATTTGTAGTTGTTATTTGTAGTTGTATGTAAATTAAAACCCTGAGGATAATTGGCAGGAAAAATAATATTTTTTCTAATAATTTTCATGATCATATTTTAACAAAATTTTATAGGATTGTGCAGAAACCACAAACTTTTTGAATGTTGTTTCCGGATTATTCGTTTTTGATTTTAATCGGCTGAAAATCAGTAATTTTACAACACTGGAGAATTCTTGTTTTTATCATTTTTCGAGAGAGCTTGACTGAAAAATACCAAAAAGCCAAATTTTTGGTGTTCAACTGGACAACAACCCTGAAAATTGCATCACATTTGTATGCAGCATGTAAAATTTTTTTGTTGATGGTGAACAAAAATCTAGGACCTAATTTCCTTGACCATAAACAATTGTAGAACTATTTTGTTTTCAATGGAACTGTGAAGAGTAGGCTGACCAAATATATTGCTAATTATTTCGAAAGATTTGTCATGTGATGAATAAAAGCCACTTTTAACTGCTTGCATATTTTTAACATTTAGCACTCACAACCCTCTTAAGGGAGTGGGTGTCGCAAATTTGAGCCTCTTCCAAGGTCATTTCCCTTCAAACTAGCAAAGGTGATATTCTAAAAACATTTGTAACAAACAGAACCAACCTTCGCGGTAATTTTGAACTTAAAAGTAAACTGATACAATCCCACCTACGCCAACACCTACGCTTTTAAAAAGCCTCTTAAAAAGGCACGCAGTTCGTACCTACTCCTTCAATTTTCATTATTTTTTATTATTTTTTTGTGTGGGGCTCCGGAAAAGCCTAACAAAT
>SCLH01002263.1:101183-140885 GCA_004367855.1 Oikopleura vanhoeffeni
GAGGCTTGCCGAAAACCGAGCTTGCCGAATCGGAACTTTTCAAACGAGCTTGCCGAAACCGAGCTTTGCCGAACCAAGCTTGCCGAAACCGAGCTTGCCGAATCTGAAATTTTTAAACCGGAGCTTGCCGAGAAACCGAGCTGCCGAATCCGAACTTTTCAAACGAGCTTCCGAATCCTGAAATTTTTCAAACCGAGCTTCGAATCTGAATTTTTCAAACCGAGCTTGCGAATCATGAATGCGAAACCGAGGCTTGCCGAATCTGAAATTTTTTCAAACCGAGCTTGCTGAAACCAGCTTGCTGAAAAAACCGAGCTTGCCGAATCTGAACTTTTTCAAAACCGAGCTTGCCGAATACCGAACTTTGCCCGATTTTTTTTTTTTTTTTTCCTGAAAATTTTTCAAACCGAGCTTGCCGAAACCGAGCTTGCCAAAAACCGAGCTTGCCAAATCTTGAACTTTTTTAAACCCAGACTTGCCGAATCTTGAAACTTTCGAATTTGAGCTACGGCTTTGGGCAAAGCTCGGTTTGAAAAATTACAGATTCGGCAGCTCGGTTTCGGCAAGCTCGGTTTGAAAAATTTCAGATTCGGCAAGCTCGGTTTCGGCAGCGACATGTTCAGATGTTTTCGACTGCTGAATTCGGAAAATCATCGCAAATAAAAATTTCTTCAAAAATGAATTCATGAACTAAGTTGATTGAACTTGTCCTGAAAAATATCGAAAAGGTTCTTTGTCAGATCAATCCATCATCTTCATCAATCTTAAACTTTTGGGCCTCGATCCAATCCAATCGAGTACACCGGGCTTGCCGAAATTTCTGTCGGCAAGCTCTGCAAAAGGAGCTTGCCGACCGACCACCAAACTTGGCCTAAACGCGAGCTTGCCTACCCACCGAACTTGCCGAAACCGAGCTTGCGATCCGAGGCTTGCCTATACCGAGCTGCCTATCACCGAACTTGCCTAACGAACTTGCCGATCACGAACTTGCCGAAATCTAGAATTCTTCAAACCGAGCTTGCCGGAAACCGAGCTTGCCGAATCAACCGAACGATTGCCGAAACCAGCTGCGAAATCACCGAGCTTGATACCAGCTTGCCTATAACCGAGCTTGCTATCACATGCCAAACCGACTTGCCGCACCGAGCTTGCCGAAGAAACCGACTTTCAAACGCTCGAATCTGAAATTTTCAAACCGAGCTTGCCGAATCTGAACTTTTTCAAACCGAGCTTGCTGAAAACCTGACTTGCCGAATCTGAAATTTTTCAAACCGAGCTTGCCGAATCTGAAACTTTTTTCAAACCAGGCGCCAAAACCAGCTTGCCGATTCTGAAAATTTTTCAAAGCCGAGACCTTGCCGAAACTCGAGTTTTTCAAACCGAGCTTGCCCAATTCTGAATGTAACAGCGAGCTTGCCAAACCGAGCTTGGCGGAACTTCAAACCGAGCTTGCCAAATCTGGAACTTTTTAAACCCAAGCTTGCCCGAATCTCGAAAATTTTCAAAACCGAGGCTTGGCCGAAATCTGACTTTTTTTCCCAAAACCGAGGTTGCCGAATTTGAAATTTTTTAGAACCAAGCTTGCCGATCTGAACTTTTTCGAACCGAGCTTGGCCAATCGGAACTTTTCGAAAATTTCGAAGTCGGTTTTGGCAAGCTCGGTTTTGAAAAACTTAGATTCGGCAAGGCTCTGTTTCGGGCAAGCTCGGTTGAAAAATTTTCAGATTCGGCAAGCTCGGTTTCGGGAAGTCGTTTGAGAAAATATTCAGATTCGGCAAGCTCGGTTGAAAATTTTCAGATTCGGCAAGCCTGGTTGAAAAAAATTTTTAGATCGCAGCTCGGTTTGAAAAATTTAGATCGGCAAGCTCGGTTTCGGCAAGCTCGGTTTTAAAACTGTCAGATTAAGAAGCTCGGTTTGGAAGCTGGTTGGAAATTTAATCGGGCAAGCTCGGTTTAGGAAAATAAAAAATGTTCGGTATAGGCAGCTCGGTGTCGGCAAGTTTCCGGTATCGGCAAGTTTCCGGTAAGCTCGGTTTGAAAAATTTCAGATTCGGCAAGGTCGGTTTGAAAATTTTCAGATTCGGCAAGCTCGGTTTGAAAAAGTTCGGATTCGGCAAGCTCGGTGTCGGCAAGATCGGTTTGAAAAATTTTAGATTCGGCAAGCTCGGTTTCGGCAAGCTCGGTTTCGGCAAGCTCGGTTTGAAGAAGTTCAGATTCGGCAAGCTCGGTTTCGGCGAGCTCTGTTTAGGCAAGTTCGGTGATCGGCAAGCCCGGTTTAGGCAAGTTCGGTGATCGGCAAGCTCGGTAGTAGGCAAGCTCGGTTGAGGCAAGTTCGGTATCGGCAAGTTCGGTGATCGGCAAGTTCGGTTTAGGCAAGTTCGATGATAGGCAAGCTCGGTATAGGCAAGCTCGGTGATCGGCAAGCTCGGTTTCGGCAAGTTCGGTGGTAGGCAAGCTCGGTTTAGGCAAGTTTGGTGGTCGGCAAGCTCGGTTTCGGCAAGCTCCTTTTGCAGAGCTTGCCGACAGAAATTCGGCAAGCCCGGTGTACTCTATTGGATTGGATCGAGGCCCCAAACAGTGTTAAGATTGATGAAGATGATTGGATTGATCTGACAAAGAATCTTATCAGATATTTTTCAAGACAAGTTCAATCAACTTAGTTCATGAATTCATTTTTGAAGAAATTTTTATTTGCGATGAATTTTACGAATTCAGCAGTCGAAACAACTTTGAACATGTGTTTTACTCATCAAGGGGTGGTCAGGGCGAGTCTTTCTGAGAACTGTGGAAGACAATGATAAGAGTAAATAATATGTTTTAAGTTATTAAGTCATTTTAAAAACATTCGTCTAAAAATCGTTATCTACACTTGTTTGTCCGTTATCGTCACTTCAATTTACACTTTATTTGTGCTGATTATGCATTCATGGATGTATATTAAGAGGTGAAAATATTATGTAAAGTAAATATAGGTTGACTGAACTCTTTTCTCATTGAAAAATTGTTTAAAACTTTTGTTTCTGAGAAATTGCTTAATTTTTGATTCGGAACAAATTTATTTGTCAACTTCGAACCTAAGTAAATATGTAAATAAGGCTCTCACACCATGCGCAAACATCGCTTACTTTGTTTATAGACAATCAAATGGTTTTTTTTCACACATATTTTAATACAAAATTATCCAAGCAAAATTATGAAAATATAATCAATTTTATTATCAAAATTTAAAGATCATAAACAATGAAAGTGAATCGTGAAAGTGCACCTGTGACGTAACAAGATGGAAATAAAAACGTGCACACCATTTTTTATTCCAGTGTTCAAGGAACATATAAATTGTGTCGAAAATAAATTCTGTCCAAAATTCTCGGAGGAGATAGATTTTGAAAAAACTAGCCAAATTCAATGTTCGTGGCGCCTAAGAGCATTCTAGGGCAATATTTGAAAAAACTTACACCATTTTTTTCAGAAAAAAGTTCTGCTTCAGTTGTTAAATTTCAGTTAACTGTCATATAATATTGACGGAGGAGATAGTTTTTGCTCTCTTCTGCCAAAAGGAAATAACAAAAATATTTTTTGGTAGTCAATTATTACGTAAAATTGTCTGAGGTCTTCCTCAGCCATCAATTTTTATTTTTTGTCATATCTAGTTTTCTCACAATTAACGATCAAAGTCGAAAATGACCAAAAATTTTTACCCTGACCACCCTCTTAAAACAAATGCATCATCGCACTACTAATAGTATTATACTATTTAAGATTGTCAACTGATCTGACAATAAACTTTCTTGCTGAACCATTTTTTGAATACAAAATTTGCATTACAAATATGAATTCACTTCAGAAGCAAAATATGAGTATCTACAAATAAAAATAAAGTTTTTTGTCACGGTAAAAACAACATGTATATCTCTAATCGAGGAAGAACGAGCATTTTGAGTCAAAGGCAGCGAATGAATTCGGCTTTTGAAACCGACTCATCTGATTAAGTTTTTAGATAGCTCAAACTGACCACAAATGTTGACAAAAAAATTAATTAATAAAAAAAGGTCCGAGATATTTCTGCTCAGTTTGAGCTATCTGAAAACTTAATCAGATGAGTCGTTTTCAAAAGCCGAATTAATTTGGATTAATTCGCCGCGTTTGACTCAAAATGCTCGTTCTTCCTCGATTAAAGATATGGTGAAATGACCGCATGAATAAGAATTGAAATATGCTTCAAAAATCGTGCAAATAGAGATGTTCCATCTCAGATGGAATTATTAAATGTTGAATTTCAAATACTTTCCATATCAACGAAATGTTATCAATGGCGTGATACGGTATCACTAATACCCCTTCAACACATTTATTGTGATTTAGGATCGTTTTTAGACTTGCACATCATATATTTATCGTATTTGATAAAATATTTAAAATCCCTTAAAAAATTGGCGAATTGTCTGTCCGGTAGTTTTTACAAAAAATTAGAATTTTTCGTAATAAATTTGCCGAGATTTTTCTTAACTCGTAGACTCGATTTTCGGCTTGTAGTCGCCATTCACCATTAAATCGCATTTTACGACGCTTAATCATTGATGACAAGATCACTTATGAAGTTAGCGATAAACTTAAAGACATAATGACGTTTGTGAGTTTTTTTTTGAAAATTTTCCTTGTATTACAGTACTTGTTTCTTTCAAAAAAATTTTGGAATAACTAAATAAAACCTTTGATCGAGATCAGAAAAAAAATCTAAGACTATTTTAATACATCATAGGCTAGGGTTCATAGCCCAAAAATGATCACGTGACCGTATATAAAAAATGAGGTTGGCCAAAATAGTACTGTTTTATTTTTCAAAAATTTCTTAAAAATGAGGACCATCTTTGAAAGTTTTTAAGCTTTTTTTTTCATAACACCAAAGTCTAAGAACAATCACGTGACTTTCAAATTCAGAATTAAGGTTTAGGTTCAAGTACAAAAATAGTACTCAAATTACGCCGAAAATTGTTTAGGACTAATAAAGACATAATCTAAGAATTTTGAACATAACGGCATTTCCAAAAACGTCACGTGATCTAATTTTTGAATAAATAAAGATTATTCTATGACATATTCCAAACCTTATTTTTCAATTATTTTGTAACGTGATTTTATACGGACTTTGTTGTAATGAGAAAAAAGTCTTAAAAAGTTTGAAGTTTATCAACAAATTTTTTTGACGTTATCCGCAAATTTAATTCTTTAACCCCCTCACACCCAAAACCATTGAAATTCCCCTCACACCCAAAACGCCATTCGGGGACGCCACTTTGAGCGGTTATTGCGGAGATAATAAATGCAATAGAATATTCATTATTTTCGCTTGCCCGAGATCAAGGATAGATTTAAATTGCAGGCTAATAATTTTTTCAAAATTTTTATTCTGTTTGATCGATAAATGCAAGAGAAAATAGAGGTTTAGTTTCAGGTAATTCATCGGAAAACCATACATTTTTCAAAATTACATATGAATTACAAAAGATTAAGTAGAACACTAGCTATTCAAATATGATCCTGAATTTAAAATAGCTTATCTGAATAATCTGAAAAACGAATTTTCGTATCCCTTCGAGCCAAAATGCACGCACAAAAATCAGAAACAATTTGAATGTAAATAGTTTTTTACTTCAACTTTGAAGGCTCATCACGGGTGAAATTGAAGAATAATAAAAAAGTTCCAAAATTTAATTATCTTTGATCAATATACGCCATAAAATTGAACTTATTATTTCAAACGATTTCTCCATAGTAATACGCAAATGTATATAAATAACTCAAACCGTGGCCGTCTGAATCTGTTCTCTGATTTAAAATATCTCTCTCCATTAGTCTAGAACATGATCACTCCTTTTTCTGTGCCAAAAAAATACATTCGGAAATTGTAAGCAACCTATTTTGAGAATAAAAATAATTTATTAGATCAAGTTGTTCAGCCACTAAAAAAAGGACAAACTGAGTATTGGGGTCCGCTGGAAGCTTGATTACTCGGCATGATATCTTCAGCTGTGCTCTTGTGTCGCTTTGCATCGAATTCTAACTAAAAATCAAACGGTTCAATTCAAAGATAATTTATTCGCGCAATTACGTTTTTTTTTTTTTTTGAGTTAATAGAGAAATCACTTCAGGAAAAATAAAACTCTCAATAAAGACCAGAGAAAAAAATAATAGTACAGGAGCAGCCTCAAATAATTTCATAAATCTGAGTCTCCTCAGAAATTTTGATTTATGTGTCGTATTACGCTAGAATTTTTTTAACGGAAATCAAGGCGGAAAATCCTACAAAAAAGTAGGAAAAAATATCTTTTGAACTACTAGTCGTATCTAATTTTTAAAACCATTACTGGAAAAAGAATTGCGAGTTCTATGACACATTTGAATTAAAAGTCTGTCGAATTATTATTTCTATCTCGTTTTAAGGATTTAAAAAATCTCGCGTCCCCGAATGGCTTTTCGGTGTGAGGGGGTTAAGGATTTTTAATACTTTATCAAATACGATAAATATATATGACTCAAAAATGATGTGCAAGTCAAAAAACGATCCTAAATCACTATAAATATGTTAAAGGGATATATATTGTTGGGAATATACTTGTACTTGAAAATTAAGCCATGTCAAGCAAATTTGTTTAATAACTTAAAAAATCCAGAGAATTTGATCAATAGACAATATATATAAGTTTAGGAGATATTTCTGACGAAAATTGTCTTCTGAATAAATCTCAAACAAAAACGAAACCAAATAATAATTCAAAAAATAATATACAGGGGGTGCGGCGTATAGTTATACGCGTATAGTTATATTCCACGCAAAAACCTTCGAAAGCCTCCGCAAAAACATACGCATTTGAAAACTAAATTTAATCGTTCCTGGCGTGCGGCGTATAGTTATAGGCAAAAGATAGGTTTTTTTTCAAACGTTCCTAGGCAAAAGATAGGCGTTTTTAACCAGATTTTCAGACCCAGATTCTCTGGTCGGCGCGACAATGAAAAATACATTTTTTTAAAAACATTTTCATATTGACCAATGAAGTGTCGGTATTTCAAAAAGTTTATAAATGGTCCTGAACATTCTTCATTTGGAGTAAAGCCTATTTAAAGTTACTATTTACTAAAAGAGTAACGACGAAACTGTTTCTCGAGATCCATAAATGCTAGAACTTATTTTTGTTGCATTCAAATTCAGATTTTTCCCAAGTATTTTTCAAGTATTCCTGCATGTATCTTTTGAACGCCTTGAATCAATGATCTTAATTTTACGTGTACCGGTTAGCCTGCAGTTAATTCTTGCGAACCAATTGGAAAAATTAAGCAATCTCAAAAACAATTTCAAAATATTTCTTAGATTCGGAAAGGTCAAAATTTTGAGGTACCTGAATTTTGAACATAGGATAATCAAAAAACTTGGATATCGAAAAAAACGCCATATTATTTCTTTGCTATGGATTGCGAAAAATATTTATTTCTCAATTTTTTTGATTCCAGTGCTCCAAATGAAATTGAGGATGCTTAATATACCAAAAACATGTATTACGTGTGAATTACATCGATTTTGAGCAAATAGACCGAAAAATTAATTCCAAACACCACATTTTCCGTGAAAAAACGCGCCACATTACGTATTACAGGGCACTATGTGGAACACCGACAAATCGGAAAAGTTTCAATTATTTAATTTGGTTGTTTCTATTTTGTTTTCTAATCAGTTATTCGGAGTATCCTGCTTTCCCAACGGAACTCGCTATCAAAAAACGTTACTATCGTCTATAGCGCGTGTTCGAATCCCACAAATGTTGTCATCTTACTGAATTGTCTTGAGTATGTGATATTGGCCAAGGATGCATCCTGTGTGATATTGGGACCGCTAAATTTGATCGGTGTAACACTCAGCAATCCTAAGACAGTCCACTTAGACAACATAGTGGGATTCGAATACCTCATATGATTTCACCGTTCAAATAATGGTAAGTTTTATTTTAAACTTGTGATACTTTTTTTTTTAATCATTAGCTAGTAATTTCTCAATTTAAAGATTTTTGTTTTAAACAATTTAACCTAGCTAATATTAAAAAAAATGTTCACAAGTTCAAAATAAAACTTAAATTAATTGAACGGTGAAAATCTGTATGAGGTAATCGACATCCCACTTATGTTGTCTTACAGTGATGTCTTAGTTGATTGCTTGAGTAGATTACACCGATCAAGATTAGCCGGTCCCAATATCGGACCGATACTCCCTGAAAAAAGGTGGGCGGACGCAACTTCCGCGGCATTTTTTGCCCCAGAATTAAAAATATTTGGGGGCAAACAAATTCTGTGAAAAAACTCGACAGCAAAAAATAGATAGTTGCCTTAAATGAAAAAATTTGGATTTTCAGACCCAATTTTGGGAACGAAGCACCGACTCAATAAAATAATAAAAAAAATTTGCCTTCCGAAGTGTTTTCAATTTATCGATTTTTCTGAATCTTAAGAGCATTTTCATTTTAGTTTTATTTTGCTCCCGAGTTATCCAAAAACTTGTTATTTTCGACTGGCATCCAAAAATTTAATTATTTTCTCGGAATTATCCTATGAAACATTTGAAACTATCAAATTGAGACCAAAGAAGGCACTAATTTGATAGTTTAAAGTGTAAAATAGGATAATCGAAATGTAATTACTTATTGAAAATTAGGCATTTTCAAAGATGATAATTTTATTTTGTTTTTATCAAATTCATTTTTGGGTTATGAAAAACTTTTAAATCATCACAGGGTTCTCTCTGGAAGGGAAATTTTTCATAATAATCAATTTCAACCAAATTTCGTTGTCCGAAATTGAATTCGATATGAACTTTTCAAATTAGGGTCAAGAAACTTGTTGCCGTGTTACACTCTACAAAATGGATGCCAAAAAACCTTGTTATACAGTTCCTTAAGGAAAAGATTAGCGGTTTCCGGTGAGAACAGTTAGGAACCCTATTTCTTGCACCAATCCCTATTTTTTTTCTGACGAAACAGTTTTGCCATGTGCCCTAAGTGTACACGAATTATCCATTGGGCTACAAAAAAATATATCTTATCTGGAAGGGTTAGAAACTCAGGGTTAAGGTAACGCGTGGCCCAGTGTACACGGTACAAAACACTGCAAAAGCTGTTTCTTGCTCAAGGTGTGCTTTTAAGATAACATATTATTTCATAAAATGTATGCATCTGGATAAATTTGTCCCCAAGTTGTTGCAAAAAAAATTATTTAAAGGCATTTGACCAGTTTTTGCTCTCTTAGCGACCTCTCAGTACATTATTGACCCCATAGTTCCTAATAGTTCAATTAGAAAGTCGACCATTCCTGAATTCTTTTGGGGCGGGTACTTACAAGGTCTATACGATGAACTGAAGATTGACCTTGAACTTTGACCGGTCATTAGAGGTCAAAGTAATTGGTCGCCGACCCTCCAATTAAAAAAAATGGGTAGCCGAAAAACGACTTAGATCTTTTCACTGGCCAAAAAAATCAGGCCTTCTAGCACTTTCATTATCGGCTTTGCTAGACTGGATCACATTTACCTGTTTAAAATTCTCACGGAAAAATTGACCGTTAAAATCGGATTTTTTTTGGAAAATTTTTCATAAAAAAAAATCTAGGTCTTTAAAAATGACCAGAAAAAAAATTCTCTACAAGATAGGGCGTTAAAAACATCAGGATACCCCATTTTTGAGTTTGTGATACAATCTATATTTTCAAATCCGGTCTTAATTTTAGAGAATAACTTAGGAAAAAAACACCAGTCATTTCTGTGAAAACTCCGCAGCAAAACAATAACAAATTACCGTCGAATTTTCAAGAAAACCAAACTCTGGAGTTAAATGAGAACTTGCGGACAAAAATTTTGATGTTTTTTGTCCCCGAATTAAACCCTCACCTCTAATGCTGTATTGTAATACAGCTTATTGTCAAATTAACTAGATCCATATTTTTCGGAAAGTTTTTATTAAAAATAGTTGATGAAAAAAAGGTTTTAAATTTGTGTTTCGGACTGATTATCACTTATACTTTTTTCAATTAATATGCGAGGAATCACGCCGCCACCTGTTTGCGCAATTTAATGCTAATTCTGTTTCGGTGTGATCATCACCACTGTTGATTTGGGTTATTTCCTCACTTTATCAGAACTTCCAACTTGGTGAAACGAATACGGTCAGATAATGTATTGGAATCCTGCATAGACCTCATCAATCTATTTTGCATTTACTGCTGTCTTTCATTATTCCTGTTGTCATTTATATTAATTTATTTTTTATTGTGAAATTATCGATTATGTATTAAACAAAATTTTAAAAGCGGCTAAAGAGAAGAAAGTATAGATCCCTCACTGTTATAACTTGCTGTATACATTTGGAGACAAAAAATTTCATACTGTTTGAACCATAGACTACAGCCTGTGTTTTTTCGAGCCGCAAAAATTATTCAGGCCAATTGATTAATATCCGGAAATAGCCGCTATTCTGTTGTTCTTTTTTAGAGAAAATAAAGTGCGGGAAAACTCAGGCTGTTTTCTGCACTTACGATAATATAAGAGTTACCATGCTTTTTGTCAGACGTTCGATTTTTCTTTTGTTCCGATAAATTTACTTTGAGGGATTGTAGGTGGCAAGTAGTTATTTTCAATCACCGTCTGAAAATTCCATAATTTTTCTTGTATCCTGATTCATTTAATACATGAAGAAATCGATTGTAATCAAAAAAAGTTTATTGATTATTTGAAAAAGCTAGTTCTGAGAATATCGATTTGCTTGCATAAATAATGATTTTATTTTAAAAATTTTAGGCATAGGATAGTCTTCAAAATTACAAAAAAAAAATACTCACGGACAAAGTTACCACTGAATGAAAGTATTTCAGTATTATAATTTTGAATTTTTGCCCCGTTTTTAAATAGTTTAAATTCTATGCCAAATCAATGCGTTTTTATGCCGCGCAGTAATCTGCATGAAATTAGTGATTGCGAGAATTCTAGAAAAAATTATTTATTAGCTTAACTTTAGTACATATATAAAATGTCACTTAGAGCATCCACAATATCATCTAAAAAAGAGAATAAAAGATCGCATGGTACCCGTTCGTTGAGTTATTCGCCGATGTTTTTGATAAAAGTTACATTTTGCCTATATTTAACTAGTCATGAATTTTCAAAAAAAATTTTATGGGCGAATTAAGGATGAATTTCAAAAAATTATAAAATCAATTGTAGAGAATTTTTTTCTGTAAAATAACTATCCGCATTATAGATTTTTGGATACGTCGATATTGCGTTATTGAACACTGTGAGAGAGAAAAGGTGCAATTAGAGTTTTCCCATTTAACGGATGGTTTCGTGAATATTTTCTAGAAATTTATCCAAATACAGGTTGTATTTTAGATTATGGAGGCGCTTTTGCCGTCTAACTGATTTTACGTTTATTCTACTTAACATTACTTAAATTTTTACCTTAAATTAATTAGGATTATTTCGTTAGACTGCAAAAGTGCCTCAAAATCTTTTAAAATACACCTGTATATGTTCACTTCCTGCTCACAAAAGATATTCGAGTTTTAAAAAAGGCTTTATTTATTCTCCAACACATTGCTTAAGCCCCACAATCCCCTTTTAACCCCTCACACACGGAGCCATTTTGAAAACACCCTGTAGATTAGGAGCCAGAATCGCAGCGTACTTCTGACGTACTCACTTTTAGGGAAAATATTTTTTTTGAATCTGCTCCATTTACAATTTTTGATTTGATTGATTGGAGTAGACTTTTTATTTCTTTAAAAGGATTTCGATAAATTTGCGAGGTTGGGTTATTTTTCGGAAAACAGCTTTTAGATGGAAAGACAGAAAATTTGCAGGTTATCTGAGAAAGTCACAATTTAGAAAATTCAATTTCTGGATCTCCTCCATCATTAATTTTTTTTCTTGACGTCTCTCATTTTCTCAGAAATGAATTGCGGAGGTAAAAGGTCACTTTGTCAATGGTCACTTTCTACGGGGTTAATTAAAGTTCACAAAATGTAAATTAAAATGTATTAAAAAGTTAGCGTCTAACCGTTAATCTCAATGGTATCTAAGAACAGTGAAGTTCAAGCACTGTTTACTTTTCCCGTAATAAGGCGGCCAGGTAGCGTCCCGAATTGGCGTTTTATGTGTGAGAGCGTTTAATGAGGCTTAAGTAAAGGCTGCTTCTACACTTTAAGGACTTTATACAAAATCAATATAAAGGAGCAAGAAGTCATTTTGCCGGAAAAGACATTTCAACGTGCACTTTAGAGGACTTCACAGACGGTGTAATGGTCATGTAATATCGATCAGAAATACTCACAGAATAAACAAGATACGCAGCCACCAATCCCATTTTAATTTGGATATCATTTAAAATTAACCACATTATCAACCGTTTTCTACAAAAGAGTCCGCGCATCCAATTAATCTAAAATCATCAAATTTAACACTTTACCTGCTACCTTTGGAAATCAGGTTAAATCCGCCCAAATTATTTATGACTCATTAAATTATGAGGATCAAATCATGTGTTTGAAAGATAAAATGTCTATACGTTACGTTATCTTTGTCAGACTCGTAATCTATTAAGTTAACGAGATATAAACTGTCGGCCAGGATCCCTCAATCAATTAACATTCGGAATTTTACATCATAACTGCATGCATGAAAAAAGTATTAGGCAATGTTGTGCAAAAAGTGCTTGCAATCATCTTGAATTTTACACCCACAACAACTTTTAAGGGCCTACCGTGTACATATAAATTTTACCAAAAATTAAAGACTAGAGGAAATTTCGATTTCAAAAAGAATAATTACTGGGTGGGGTTCGATCCCTTTACCTCAAGCTTTCCAACTAGAAGGACGTTAATGATATTGGAAACTCATCTCTTCATAAATAAACATCGGATCGACTTAATTTTTTGGTTGTGGGGTTTTCACAAATTATGATAAACCCATAAGTTTATGGGCCTAACTGTTAACATTAATTAATGAGCTCAAAAACCTCATTCGCGTGTTCAAAAACTATAAAGAGTTCAGTTTCAATTTCATTGAAGACCTTGATTTTTTGCATTGCATCGTGTATCACGTGATGGGCGTACAGATTGGTTTGAGAAGTACGTAAATTCAATCCGCTTCAAATTTCACTTGTCAGCATTATTTTAGTTATAAAACTTATAACTCAAATGTGTTGTCAAATAAGGCTTCTAACCTTAGCATATTTCGGAAGTAGGACGCTCATTAGATTTACAAATCGGCAATATTAGCCTCTCAGAGTCAATTTAATATCACGACCCTAAAGTTTTTTGCTAGTCGTTTAATGAGCACTTTTTAATGTCATTCGTACAACTGGCTCAACAATTTTATGGTGTAGAATACGTATTTTCAAAAATACAATTTGTTTGAAATTTTTCAAGGGTTGTAAAAAAAAATCAAAATTATTGGCCTTAAAATCACAAAAACGTATTTTTGGAAATCGAATTTTTTTTTGCTTTTCCTGACGTTTTGTTGCCATTTTTAAATGAATAAACAGCGATCTTTTTACAATCTTTATTTATATTTAGCATACAGGTTTTTTGATGGGTCTAGCATGAATTTTATGGCATTTCTGTAGTAACGTTGTATTATGATTTGAGGCCTCTTTTCGGAATACCCAAGAAGGTCGTCGGAAATTGTTTGAGAATCGAATAGTCTAAATCGATTGTAATGACTTGTATATAAACATAATTACAAATAAGAATCTCAATATTTTAAAAAAAAGGTCCTCGACGAAGAATAACCTCGGTATTTAATTTTATGCAGTATGTTTCAAATTATTTTATTGTGTTTCCTCTGTGAGAGACCTGCATCTCTTATTTCTGCACTTACAGGGTGTAACCGGTTCTTCCCTTCTTTTTGCCAAATGGTTACACCTTGATTTCCCGCCACGTTTTGATTGGTTGAAACTGAGAAAACTCTTCTGACAACCAATCAAATCTGCGAAATTCATGTAACCAGGTTTTTTGGAAAAAAGAAGGTAAAAAACCTTTACACCCTCGTAAACAATCAACATCGATGAGTTTACGGCCGTTGTTTGGATTGCAATAGGATAGTTTAACGAAATAATAATCTCTCATGAGCTCTAATGAATAACGATTAGAGACTTTTAATTCACCAACTTATTAATCAGGTCTTGAGTATGAAACGTTTCGAGAAGAATTTTTTTCGAAAGGAAAAACAAAAACTTTACGCGGTTTTAAACTTTTGTTTAACCCTCCGAGGCATAGAGCCTTTTGTAAAGCCTGCTTATAAGAGTTTTCTGCAACTAACGCTCAAAGTATAGCCTCCGTGAAAGGCTCTAATGGCCTCGATGGAACTTTTTTTAAAATGCTTCGGAGGGTTTAAGAAAAGGATTTGAGTTCCAGACTGTTTTCTCTTTTGAATTGTAAAATTACGAAAACCCATTATGAAATTTTCCTGCAATTTCGTCCAAAATATTTTTTGTTTCTTTCATCCAAATCTGTGGGGTCAAAACAAATAAAATGACCACTTTAACTTTCTTTCATGGATTCCTACATATTTTTCTGACCGCTGGTTTGAAATCATAAAATTGTTTATTTTTCATTTTTTAGGATTTTTTAGAATATTATGAAAATTTTCCCCAAATCACGACCAAAATTTTGTATTAAAGGTTTTTTAATTCTTCTTAAGAAAATCAGGCAAAATCACTAATTGAAGTTTCTTCGGTATCTATTAAATCTCCGTATGTCCAACTAATGGGTGTCGCGCGATTATCATTTTTAAACGTGAAAATAACGAATCGCGAAATAACTATATAGCAAAAATGAATTCAAAATAGATAATTTTTTTTAAAGTTAATTATATCAAAAATTAGATGATGTTTCTAAAGGTTGATTGATATTCAAAAAAACACAATAAAACACGAAAAATATACTATCCGGGTTGCTTATCGTATATACATACACGTGAACAGTTGGACCATGTCGGCGAAAATGTTAAATATATACTTGGATAGTTATTGTTAGAAAATAAAAATATAAAGTTTGCAGAATAATCCACTTTTATTGAAGGATGAGAAAGATAAATTTTCCAACATTGTTTTTCATATTCCAATTTACCGGGGCCCTGCGGTCACGGGTTTTGCTAGTTTTTTTCAGCAAAACTTTTTATTGAATTCGGCGTTTGAAAAAACGACTTAACGATTGAGTTCTTGTGGCTCAAACTGAGCACAATATTTGAAGACAAATAAATTGAAACAAAATAGTTCCGAATCTCAGGGCTATTGTTTTTCAATTTTTTTAACCGAAAACTTACATTAAACTATATTCAGTAATCTCGGCAAAATCCAAACATGGTCGCGATCTGACGCTACTTTACTATAATTGTATTTCACTAAATAATTAGTGCTCGTTTAAGCTATCAAAAAACGTAATGCAGAGGGTCCGTTTTTCAAAAGGCGAATTTATATAAAATTTTGGCTGAAAAAGTGCGCAAAAAAGTTGACGCAGAGGCCCGTAATAGAGTATATATGATTATATTGCTCTGAAAAATGAAACCATATCCGGGACTTTATGCTACCCCCTTAAAAGGTATCATAATGTTTTCAAAAAATAATTTTTAAGACCATTTTTGACCTCCATTATCAGTACAAAATTTCCAGACTGCTAGTTTATTCTTTTTTTTCTGCACAAATAATGGAGTCAGCAAGTTAAAAAAAAATCGATCATTATAACTTATGGGCCGGTAGCATTAAAGTTTTCAATAATATTAGCATTGTAGCTTTTGAAAATTATTAAGCTTTTCTAGTCTACATACTGATAAACGCAAAATGAGCGCTGAATCATCTAATAATATAATCATTGGGTGCAAAGAGAATATCCTGGAAGCAGAATGCCTGTGTTCAAGGTATTTGAACACAAAATCCGAGAGAGATATCAGTGTGGTGTAGAATAGATATTTTAAGCCATGAGTGAGTGTTGAAAGCCGCCTGTCGGCCAAATTCAGGCGGACGCTTATTTCCCAGTGTTAGAACATTCTCACCTGGTTTTTGTCGTGGAACCCGCGGGTAACGACCGCAGTTAAAGATGGCCAGCGCCTGTTAGGCCACTGGCATTGCCTGATTTTTTAGAGTGCCAATTATCTATGGTTTTTTCATTAGGCGGACCTATTTCAATTTCGCCGTGATTGATCTAATTCAGACAATTATCTCCGCTGACGGATCGGAAATGTTTTTTACTTTAATTATGAAATTGAATCTAATTTAAGTTTGAAAAAAAATCAGCGTTTAATCATCAAAAAAGTAATAAACCACATTTTTTGTTCGTATTTTATTCCGTAAAATGAATTAAAAATCTGGTCATTGACGTCTTCTCTGGTATCAATTTTCAAAAGCAAGTTGTCTCAAAATTTGTCTAGACCGTTTTAAGTTTATGGTCTTGAATTTGAAAGCAAATTTCCCGATCTAATCGTGAGTTGGGTAAGTAATCAGATTATTGTGCGTAGGCAAAACTGTAAGGTAGCTTTGCAGATTACCGCTTCCTTAAAATGCGCGTGAGTCATCACTTAATCTTCCCACATTTCATGCCACTCAATAAATGTTTTGAGCACTACAAAATGCGGCTGGAAATCTAATGGTATTGGAAACTCGTAGTCCACAAATTTAGTATGAATACAAAACGAATTATTGATTTTTGATGAAATTTAAATTTTGATCAATTAAAATCAAGCTTCATCAGTACGTTTTACAGAAAACTGACAGAATTTTCGTTATCAGGAGGCAATTTTTGTGACTGAGATTGTCTTAGTAAGAGATTGTAAGTAAGTTTCAGTCTTTATTATTTTCACTACTTTTTGAAACATATCATGAATTCTCATGTATGCAGTTACGTGATGGTCTTGACTACAGATATATTAAACCATGAATTTTAAGATAATCTTGTGGAAAGCGGTTACATTTTATTGTAATGTTACAAGGGGAAGACCTTCTAGCCAAATTTCTCAAAATCGTTAAAAATATATACACAATTCACGATTTTAAGGAAAAATACCTCGAGTGCCCATATTGCCGAAAGTGCCAATATCCCTGAAATTCCAACACAATATAAGTTTTTTATTAAAAATTACTTAGTATAGTATATATTACTTAGTGTTTCATGATTCATGAATCATGAATGACGTCTTTTTTCGAGATTTAATTTCCGAAAACTACTTTTATTTTTATTTTTGTTTGATGGCGTTTGATGTAGTACACTGTACTTTTATCCGAACGTTGTACCCTGATCCGAACGATTTTTGGCCGAGCTGAGGTGTTCGGATAAGGGTACAGTCAGTGTACTTAATTTTATGCATTTTGGGGATCCACTTGATCTGAACCTATTGCTTAACTTCTTGTAAAACTGAAAACGTGTTAAATTATGACACCATTTCTAACACCGACGCGTTTGCCATTTTTACCCTATAACTTATACGTGGTCATAGCTCAGTTTCAAAGCCTTAATGAAAATTTTATTATCTGCGAATACCCAAGTTTTCAAGATCGTACTGAATCAACCGAATCAACTAAATTCCCTCTGCAAATCACCAAATGACCCAATAACTTCAGGTGAATCAAATCTAAATGGGGTTTTAATGGTCACAGGTCAACGGAAAAATCAGATATGCCAGGGAGGTTTCCTGGAAAAATAGTTAATTTTATAAATTAAGGTTTTTTTAAGCTCAAATTTGTATACGCCCTAAAAATTATCAGAATACGATCAATGTTTCAATGATAACTGATCTCAGGCATTCTCGTTAGATATCCACAAAAAGTTTTTTTTAACTGGCCGAGTGGTTAAACTGGGAGTGGTTTAAGTAGTTAACTGCTGTACTACTTTAAAGTTAAGTTTGACTCAGTTTTGGCCAATTGCCAAGTTTGCCACAGAAAGTTCACTTTCTGAGCATCAAGTGGTTTAAAATTTCGTTATCGGAAACATTTTTTGGTGCCATTTTGTATCGTAGTTGGAAACCTTACGCTCCTGGGAGGCTACGGACGACTCCAAGGTAAATCAGTGCTAAAAAGGTTCTCTAGTCATGACTAATTTAATAAAAATTGTGTGCCTTCTAAGTGTTTGAGCCATGATCAAATTATATGCATGACTTTGCATGAACCATACGGCCGAGAGAGTTAAAATGCGGAAATTGCACATACCTTCTATTTTATTTGAAATAACAAATGAACATTTATGAATAATTAATTCAATCAATCAATTTGTGCATTGAAGAAATTCATGGGCTTGCCCACCAAACTTTAATAATTTCAGGCGAACATTATTCAAAATAAATATTTTATTTTTTGACTCCTGCTTGAATCTTAATACTTTCACAGAGTCAATAAAATTGTTTGGCCGAGTGACGATATAGGCTATTCAGTAGAACGCAGTGTTCTGAACACTTCTCGAAAAAAATAAATATGACTTAATTTTTATAATGTGATAAGGACAAACGCAAGGCATTTTGGGAAGCACGACGATAAGCCCGCAGAACAAATCGAGGTAATTTCTAAATTGAAAGAACGTACCTCACTATAAAAGACGTTTTTATGGACGGCCAGCTAGAGAACACGATTGCTCTCACACTGTTAGACCCTCAATCTTCTTGGAGTAGACACTTTTAAACAATTTTCAAAGTAAGCCGAGACACCTTTTTACATTTTGACTTATCATGTCACATAAATCATGTGACATGATTCGTGTGGGTTCTCTTATAATTTTTGGCATATTGGTTTTTTACTCTGTGATTGTTAAGACACATAAAATGGGATTGAAAAATACAAGGAGCCCTGATCAGAAATCTCGTTTATATTTGTATTGCGAGTTGGTGTCTCGCCAAATTAATTGTTTAAATTTATGTTTAATTACGTCAAGATATATGCCGGACATCAATTAATATTTTTTGTTATGGCATATTGAGAGTAAGGTTGAGAATAGGTTCAGCTAGTATAGGTTTTATAAGTGCTTTTTGACTTTGCTAAATGTTATCAGTTTTTAAATAAAATATGAACTTATTAAATGTCCTGAACATTCTTCATTTGGAGTAAAAGCCTAATTAAAAGTACTATTTGACTAAAAGAGTAACCGACGAAACTGTTCTTCGAGATCCATAAATGCTAGAAACTTAATTTTGTTGCATTCAAATTCAGATTTTTCCCAAGTATTTTTTCAAGTATTCATGCTGTATCTTTGAACGCCTTGATCAATGATCTTAATTTTACGTGTACCGGTTAGCCTGCAGTTAATTCTTGCGAACCAATTGGAAAAAATTAAGCAATCTCAAAAACAATTTCAAAAATATTTCTTAGAGTGAAAATGGTCAAAATTTTGAGGTACCTGAATTTTGAACATAGGATAATCAAAAACTAAATTGGATATCGAAAAAAACCGCCATATTATTTCTTTGCTATGGATTGCGAAAAAATATTTATTTCTCATTTTTTTTTTGATTCCAGTGCTCCAAATGAAATTGACTGGATGCTTAATATACCAAAAACATGTATTACGTGTGAATTACATCGATTTTGAGCAAATAGACCGACAAATTAATTCCAACACCACATTTTTCCTGAAAAACCGCCACATTTATTACTAGGCGCACTATGTGGAACAGCCGAAAATCGAAAGTTTCATTATTTAATTTGGTTGTTTCTATTTGTTTTTAATCAGTTATTTCGGATATCCTCTTCCCAACGGAACTCCATATCAAAAACGTTTACTAATAGCGCGTGTTCGAATCCCACAATGTTGTCTTACTGATTGTCTTGAGTATGATTATAGGTGCACAGGATGCTTGAATATTGGGACCGCTAAATTTGATCGGTGTAATCACTCAAGCATTCACTTAGACAACATCAGTGGGATTCGAATACCTCATATGATTTCACCGTTCAAATAATTAAGTTTATTTTAAACTTGTGAACATTTTTTTTAATCATTAGCTAGGTAATTTTTCAATTTTAAAGATTTTTTGTAAAATTACCTAGCTAATGATTAAAAAAAATGTTCACAAGTTCAAAATAAACTTAATTATTTGAACGGTGAAATCATATGAGGTATTCGAATCCCACTGATGTTGTCTAAGTGATTGTCTTAGTGATTGCTTGAGTGATTACACCGATCAAATTTAGCTCGCGTCCCAATATCGGACCGATACTCCCTGAAAAAGGTGGGGACAATTCGCGGGCATTTTTGCCCCCAGAATAAAAATATTGGGGGCAAACAAATTCTTAAAAACTCGACAGCAAAAAATAGAAGTTTGCCTTGAATGAAAAATTGATTCCAGACCAATTTGGGAACAGAAAGCACCGACTCAATAAAATAATAAAAAAAATTTGCCTCCGAGTGTTTTCAATTTATCGATTTCTTCTAGAATCTTAAGAGCATTTTCATTTTAGTTTTTATTTGCTCCGAGTTATCCAAAAACTTGTTATTTTCGACTGCATCCAAAATTTAATTATTTTTCTCGGAATATCCTATGAACATTTGAAACTATCAAATTGAGACAAGAAGGCCTAATTTGATAGTTTAAAGTGTAAATAGGATATCTAATTGTCAATTACTTATTGAAAATTAGGCATTTTCAAGATGATAATTTATTTTGTTTATCAAATTCATTTTTGGTTATGAAAACTTTTAAATCATCACAGGTCTCTCTGGAAAGGAAATTTTCATAATAATCAATTTCAACCAAATTTCGTTTCCGAAATTGATCGATATGAACTTTCAAATTAGGGTCAAGAAAACTTTTGCCCGTGTACACTCTACAAAATGATGCAAAACTTGTATTACAGTCCTTAAAGGAAAAGATTAGGGTTCCGATGAGAACAGTAGGAACCCTATTTTCTTGCACCAATCCTATTTTTTTTCTGACGAAAAGTTTTGCCATGCCCTAAGTGTACACAATTATCTTTTGGGTACACAAAATATAGTCTTATCTGGAAAGGGTTAGAATCAGGGTTAAGTAAACGCGTTCCCAGTGTACACGGTACAAAACACTGCAAAACTATTTTTGCTCAGGTTGCTTTTTGAAATAACATATTATTCATAAAATGTATGCATCTGGATATATTTGTCCCCAAGTTTTGCAAAAAAATGAATTTTTAAAGAAAACTCAGGAAAAAAACACATTCATTTTCTGTAAAACTCCGCAGCAAAACAATAACAAATACCTTCGAATTTTCAAGAAAAACAAACTCTGGAGTTATAATTGAAAATTGAGAACTTGCGGACAAAAATTTGATGTTTTTGTCCCCGAATTAAACCCTCACTCTAATGCTGTATTAGTAATACAGCTTATTGTCAAATTGAACTAGATCCATATTTTTCGAAAGTTTATATAAAAATATTGATGAAAAAAAGGTTTTAAATTTGTGTTTCGGACTGATTATCACTTATACTTTTTTTAATAAATATGAGGAATCACGCCGCCACCTGTTTGCAATTTAATGCTAATTCTGTTCGGTGTGATCATCACACTGTGATTTGGTTATTTCCTCACTAATTATTCAGAACTTCCACTTGGTGAAACGAACGTCAGATAATGTATGGAATTCCTTCAGTAGACTCATCAATCTATTTTGCATTACTTCTGTCTTTCATTATTCCTGTTGCATTTTATATAATTTATTTTTATTGTGAATATATCGATTATGGTATTAAACAAAATTTAAAAGCGGCTAAAGAGGAAGAAAGTATAGATCCCATCACTGTATAAACTTTCTGTATACATTTTGAGACAAAAATTTCATACTTTTGAACATACTACAGCCTGTGTTTTTTCGAGCGCAAAAATATTCGAGGCCAATTGATTAATATCCGGAATAGCCGTATCTGATTTGTTCTTTTAAAAATAAAAGTGCGGGAAACTCAGGCTGTTTCTTGCACTACGATAAATATAAGAGTTCACCATGCTTTTTCAACGTTCGATTTTTTTATTGTTTCGATAAATTTACTTTGAGGGGATTGTAGGTGGAGTAGTTATTTTCAACCACCGTCTGAAGTTCGACATAATTTCTTGTATCCGATCATTTAACACATGAGAAATCGATTGCAATCTTAAAAAGTTTATTATTATTTGAAAACTAGTTCTAGAATATCGGATTTGCTTGCAAAAATAATGATTTTATTTAAAATTTTAGGCATAGGATAGTCTCAAATTACAAAAAATAATACTCACAACAAAAAGTTACACTGAATGAAAGTATTTCAGTATTATAATTTTTAATTTTTTGCCCGTTTTTAAATATTTAAATTCTATGCCAAATCAATGTTTTTATGCCGCGCAGTAAATCTGCATGAAATAGTGATTGCGAGAATTCTAGAAAAAATTATTTTATTAGAATTAACTTTAGTACATATATAAATGTCACTTAGAGAATCGCAAATATCATCTAAAAAAGAGAATAAAAATCGCATGTACCGTTCGTGAGGTATTCGGATGTTTTTGATAAAATTTACATTTTGCCTATATTTAACTAGTCATGAATTTTCAAAAAATTTTATGGGCGAATTAAGATGAATTTTCAAAAAATTATAAAATCAATTGTAGAGAATTTTTTCTGTAAAATAATATCGGCATTATGAGATTTTTGGATACGTCGATATGACGTTATTGAACACTGGAGAGAAAAGGTAGCAATTAGGTTTTTCGCATTTAACGGATGGTTTGTGAATATTTTCTAGAAATTTATCAAATACAGGTTGTATTTTAGATTATGAGGCGCTTTGCCGTCTAACTGATTTTTACGTTTATTTCTACTTAAACATTACTTAAATTTTTACTTAAACATTAATAGGATTATTCAGTTAGACTGCAAAGTGCCTCAAAATCTAAAATACAACCTGTATATGTTCACTCCATGCTCACAAAAGATATTTGAGTTTTAAAAAGGCTTATTTTTCTCCAACACATTGCTTAAAGCCCCAACAATCCCCTTTACCCCCTCACACACGGAGCCATTTTGAAAAACACCTGTAGATTAGAGACCAGAAATCGCAGGTTACTTCTGAGTAACTCACTTTTTAGGAAAATATTTTTTGAATCTGCTCCATTTTCAATTTTTGATTTGATTTATTTGAGTAACTTTTTATTTCTTCAAAATTGATTTCAATAAATTGCGTAGGTTGGGTTTTATTTTCGGAAAACAGCTTTAGATGGAAGTCAGAAAATTGCAGGTTATTTCTGAGAAAATCACGATTTAGAAAATTCAATTCTTGATCTCCTCCATCATTAATTTTTGTTCTGACGTCTCTCATTTTTTCAGAAATGAATTGCGTAGGTTAAAGGTCACTTTGTCAATGTCACTATTCTACGGGGTTAATAAAGTCAAAATGTAAATTAAAATGTATAAAAAGTTAGGTCTAACCTTAATCTCAAGGACTAAAGAACAGTGAAGTTGCAAGCACTTTTACTTTTCCCGTAATAAGCGCCACGGTAGCGTCCCAGAATGGCGTTTTATGTGTGAGAGGGTTAATGAGCTTAAGTAAAGCTGCTCTACACTTAAGACTTTATACAAAATCAATAATAAATGGAGCAAGAAGTCATTTTGCCGAAAAGACATTTTCAACTCACTTTAGAGACTTCACAGACGTTTAATGTCATTTATATGATCAAAATAACTCACAGATAAACAAGAATACGCAGCCACAATCCCATTTAATTGATATCATTAAATTACCACATTATGCCGTTTCTACAAAAGATCCGCGATCCAATTAATCTAAAATCATCAAATTAACACTTTACCTGCTACCTTGAAATCAGGTTAAATCAGCCAAATATTTATGACTCATAAATTATGAGGATCAATCAGTTTTTGAAAGATAAATGTCTTTACGTACGTTATCTTTCAGACTCGTATCTATTAAGTTAACGAGATATAACTTGCGCCAAGGATCCCCTCAATCAATTAAACATTCGAATTTTACATCATAACTGCATGCATGAAAAAGTTTAGGCAATTTGAAAGTGCTTGCAATCATCTTGAATTTTACACCCACAACACTTTTAAGGGCCTACCGTTTACATATAAATTTTACCAAAAATTAAAGACTAGAGAAATTCGATCAAAAAAATAATAACTGGGTGGGTTTCGATTCCCTCTTACCTCAAGCTTTCCAACTAAAGGACGTTAATGAATATTGAAAACTCATCTCTTCATAAAATAAACATCGGATCGACTTAATTTTTTGGTTGTGGGTTTTTCACAATTATGATAAACCCATAAGTTATGGGCCATAACTTTAACATTAATAATGAGCTCAAAAAACCATTCGCGTGTCAAAAACTATAAAGAGTTCAGTTTCAATTTCATTGAAGACCTTGATTTTTTGCATGCATCGTTATCACGTGATGGCGTACGAGATTGGTTTGAGAAGTACGTAAAATTCAATCCGCTTCAAATTTGCACTTGTCAGCATTATTTTAGTTATAACTTATAACTCAAATGTGTGTCAAATAAGGCTTCTAACCTTAGAATATTTCGATAGGACGTCATAGATTTACAAATCGGCAATGATTAGCCTCTCAGAGTCAATTTAATATACGACCCTTAAGTTTTGCTAGTCAGTTTAATGAGCACTTTTTAATGTCATTCGTAAAACTGGCTCAACAATTTTATGGTGTAGAATACGTATTTTCAAAATACAATTTTTTTTAATTTTCAAGGTTAAAAAAAATCAAAATTATTGGCCCTAAAATCACAAAAAACGTATTTTTGAAATCGAATTTCTTGACGTTGGTTGCCATTTTTAAATGATAAACAGCATCTTTTTACAACTTTATTTTATTTATATACAGTTTTTTGATGTCTAGCATGAATTTTTATGTGCATTTCGTAGACTTGTATATGATTGAGCTCTTTTCGGAATACCCAAGGAAGGTCGGTCGGAAATTGTTGAGAATCGAAGTCTAAAATCGATTGTAATGATTTTATATAAACATAATTACAAATAAGAATCTCAATATTTTAAAAAAAGTCAACGAAGAATAACCTCTATTTAATTTATGCAGGTATGTTTCAAATTATTTTATTGTGTTTCCTCTGTGAGAGGACCTTGCATCATATTTTTTCTGCACTTACAACAATCAAATCGATGAGTTTAGGGCGTGTTTTGATGCAATAGATAGTTAAGAAATAATAATCTCTCAATGAGCTCTAATAAATAACATAGAGACTTTAATTCACCAACTTATTAATCAGGTTTGAGTATGAAACGTCTCGAGAAGAATTTTTCGAAAAAACAAAAACTTTCACCGGTTTAAACTTTTGTTTAACCCTCCGAGGCATAGAGCCTTTTGTAAGCCTCTTATAAGAGTTTTCTGCAACTAACGCTCAAAGTATAGCCTCCTGAAAGGCTCTAATGCCTCGATGGAACTTTTTTTTAAATGCTTCGGAGGGTTAAGAAAAGATTTGAGTCAGAGTTTTCATCTTTGAAATTGTAAAAATTACGAAACATTATGAAATTTTTCCTCAATTTTCGTCCAAAATATTTTTTGTTTTCTTCATCCAAATCTGTGGGTAAAAACCAAATAAATAACCACTTTAACTTTCTTCATGGATTCCTACATATTTTCTGACCGCTGTTTGAAAAATCATAAAATTTTTATTTTTCATTTTTTATGGACTTTTTTAGAAATATTATGAAAATTTTCCCCAAATCAAGACCAAAATTTTGTATTAAAGGTTTTTTTAATTCTTCTTAAAAAATCAGGCAAAATCACTAATTGAATTTTCTGGTATCAATTAAATCTCCGTATGTCAACTAATGGGTTGGTCGCGCGATTATCATTTTTAAACGTGAAAATAACGAATCGCGAAAATAACTTATAGCAAAAATGAATAAAAATAGATAATTTTTTTAAAGTTAATTATATCAAAAAATTAGATGATGTTTCTAAAGTTAATTATATCAAAAAAACACAATAAAACACGAAAATATTATATCCTTTGATTATATAATACACTTTAAAGTTGACCATGTCGACGAAAATGTTAAATATATACTTGGATAGTTATGTTAAGAAAATAAAAATATAAACGTTTGCAATAATCACTTTTATTGAAGATAAAAGATAAATTTCCACATTTTTCTTTCATATCAATTACGGGGCCCTGCGGTCACTTTTTGCTATTTTTTCAGCCAAACTTTTTATTGAATTCGGCGTTTGAAAACGACTTAACCGATTGAGTTCTTGTGGCTCAAACTGAGCACAAATATTTGAAGACAAATAAATTGAAACAAAATAGTCCGAATCAGGCTATTGTTTTCAATTTTTTTAACTAAAACTTACAATTAAATATTTCAGTAATCTCGGAAAAATCCAAACATGGTCCGATTCTGACCTATTTACTATAATTGTATTATTCACTAAATATTAGTGCTCAGTTTAAGCTATCAAAAAAAACTTAATCAGATGAGTCGTTTTCAAAAGCCGATTATATAAAAATTTTGGCTGAAAAAGTGGCAAAAAGTGACCGCAGGGCCCCGTAATAGATATATATGATATATTGCCCTGAAAAAATGAACCAATTATCCGGACTTATGCTACCCCCTTAAAAGGTATCAATAATGTTTCAAAAAATAATTTTAAGACATTTTTGACTCCATTATCAGTACAAAATTTCCAGACTACTAGTTTATCTTTTTTTCTGCACAAATAATGGAGTCAGCAATTTAAAAAAAATCGTCATTATAACTTATGGGCCGGTAGATTTAAGTTTTCAAAATATTACATTGTAGCTTTTTAAATTATTAACTTTTCTAGTTATACTGATAAACGTCAAAATGAGCGCTGAACTCATCTAATTAATAATCTTTGGTGCAAAGAGAATATCCTGGAACAGAATGCCTGTTCAAAGGTATTGAACACAAAATCCGAAGAGAGATATCAGTGTGGTGTAGAATAGATATTTTAAGCCATGAGTGAGTGTTGAAGCCGCCTGTCGGCCAATCAGGGACGCTTATTTCCCAGTTTAGAACATTCTCACGGTTTTTGTGTGAACCCGGGTACGACCGCAGTTAAAGATGGCCCAGCCGCCTGTCAGGCACTGCATTGCCTGATTTTTTAGATGCCAATTATCTATGGTTTTTCAATTAGGGACCTATTCAATTTCGCCGTTGATGATCTAATTCAGACAATTATCTCGCTGACGGATCGAAATGTTTTTTATTTTAATTATAAATGAATCTAATTTAAGTTTGAAAAAAATCAGCGTTTAATCATCAAAAAAGTAATAAAACCACATTTTTTGTCGTATTTTATTCCGTAAATAATAAAAATCTGGTCATGACGTCTTCTCTGGTATCAATTTCAAAACAAGTTGTCATCAAAAATTGTCTAGTACGTTTAAGTTTATGGTCTTGAATTTGAAAAGCAAATTTCCCGATCATCTGATTGGTAAGTAATCAGATTTATTGTGCGTAGGCAAAACTGTAATAGCTTGCAATTACGCTCTTAAAATGGGTGAGTCATCACTAATTTTCCACATTTCATGCACTCAAAAATTGTTTTTAGCATACAAATGCGCTGAAATTAATGTATTTGAAACCGTAGTCAAACATTTAGTATGAATAAAAACTAATTATTTATTTTGATGAATTTAAATTTTGATCAATTAAAATCAAGCTTAATCAGTACGTTTACAGAAAACTGACAGAATTTTCGTTATCAGGAGGCAATTTTTGATACTGAGATTGTCTAGTAAGAGATTGTAAGTAAGTTTCATCTTTATATTTTCACTACTTTTGAAACATATCATAATTCTCATGTATGCAGTTACGTGATTGTCTTTTGACTACAGGGGGGTGCGGCGTATAGTTATACGCCGTAATAGTTGGAAACCCGAGATAAAACCTACGTAAGCCTCCGCAAAAACTTACGCTTTTGAAAAATAAATTTATTCGTTCCTGGCGTGCGGCGTATAGTTATAGGAAAAAGATAGGGCTTTTTTTCAAACGTTCCTAGTCAAAAGAAAGGCGTTTTTCACCAGATTTCCAGACCAAGATTCTCCTGTCGGAGCGACAATGAAAAATACTTTTTTTAAAAAACATGTTCAGATTGACCGATGAAGTGTCGGTATTTCAACAAGTTTAAAAACATGTTTTCAAGTCAATACATATCATGTGTACATCTAAGAAGATTTGTAACGAAAAAATATTTAAAATCACCAAAATCTTACTCTGACACCCTTAACTCAATTACATGTATAAACTCTAGATACTTTTTAAATTGACCAATCAGCAGTGGTCTTATTTTTTCCTTTGAAATCTTCTTTGGATTCATGTTTTTTTTAATTACTTTATTCATTTTTCGATGAAATCAATTTATAAAATACACTAAAATTCTAGTCTAAAATATATGTAAATTACCCTTAAGGGGGTATACGACTCTGATTTAATAAAGGCCTTAGAGGCATTAAAAATGCTCAAATTGATAACGTGATAATAAAGTGTACTAAGAGCCCAATCATCAAAAAAAATTTCGAAGTTTTCCCATTTTTCGATTTTTCTAAGTATTTTTAAAAGATGAAGTTGAAAAATAATGTTGCTCGAATTTGACCACTAAAACTCAAAATATCAACTGGCGTAAGCCAACTTTCTCATCAGTGTTCACTGGCTTTCTTTTGAGCCTACTTTCCGAAAAAATCGAAGCACTTTTTTTTTCGGAAATTTTTTGGAAAAGACCAAAAAAATCATATTTCGAGTTTTAGCGGAAATTGCAAAAAAGCTCGCCTTAATCTCTTACAAATGTTCTGGAGAATACTTGATACAAATTGAGCTATTTGCAAAATATATCTTCGGAGAAGATAGATTTTGAAGTCTGAAATTTGAAAAATCGTCGTTATTTGGCTTTCTAGAATTGTTCAGTCGCCGGATCGATAAAAGCTCGCCTTAAAAGATTGACATACTACCGTTACGTGATCTGTGAAAATTTGAGGTCAATTGATATACCCGTCTGGGAGGAGATAGATTTTCCATTGTGAAAGTGTCACCTTTGTTACGACTGTACCTATTGGTGTAATGGCCAAATAATTTGTGATGTATTTTTTCGCAAGATCAAGATAGATCTACAAATATGGCATTTTCGGTTTTTCTCATGAACTCCTAGTTTTCAGTATATTTCACCTAGAAAATGTCAAATCAGAGTCGTATACCCCTTAAATCACCAAAAATTCTTTCTTGACCATATTTAACGCAATTTTTAACTCTAGATATTGTACAAATTGACCAAATAGAGCACATTTCCCAGAAGTACGCGTATAGTTAGAAAGTACGCGTATAGTCCGGATTACGCGTGTTAGTCCGGGTTTTGGGCGACGAACTTTCTAACTATACGCCGCACCCCCTGTATACCATAATGGGAAAAATTCTTAGAATTTTTTGTAGAGTAGCCTCACATATGTTTTAGACTGATTTGAGATTTTTTGCAAAAATTAGTACTGTAATTAAGTACTGTAATTCCCCAAAAAAAAGCACAAAAAATTTTTGGCAAAAAGTTCCAGCGTTTACTTGATCGACGATGATTCCAAAAAAGTCGATCAGGAACTGCAGTTTGCAGTGCCTTACGGGCGGCTGAGAGTTAACTTCCTCTAAACAGAATATCAACACAAATTTGCAGTTGTGAAAGCGTTTTAACCACAACCGAATTCCGAATATTCTTATGTTTTGTTTTATCCGGTACCTAAAACAGCAGATGAAATGATCGTGGTTATTTAAAACTTTACCATAAATATTATCATTTTTTGCAATTTAATGTGCTTGTGGGAAAAATTATACGATCCTAATAAAATATTTTGTACATAGATCTGTGAAAATGCAACATATAAAAAACGACGAGTTTTTTTACGAAATCGCTTTAACGACTTTGTTGTTATTCCCGTGATCTTGTGACGTGAAAAATTGCCTGACGTCAATGATCTTACTGGAACTTTTTCAGATTACTGACTGATTTTACTCGAAAGAAAATGTCGGTCACATGTCATGCTATAGCGCGCTAGCCACAATAAAAATGCTGACTTAATAACTAGACTAGTTAGTATAGGGATGGAAAACAGAAAAAAAATTTTGGTACGTTCTATAAAACATATTCGAGATGAAAATTCAAACATTTTTAAACTAATCGTAATATAAAAAAATAATTTTTTGGGGGTGCCCGGATTTCTAGAAAGGTTCAAAAATTTTCCGTATTTTAAAAAAAAATAAGCATTTTTTTCATTTTCGGTGAAAAAAAGTTGCTAACTAGCCCCTGAATTAGCCCATTTTTGGTCGACTCGGCATTTTCGTGCAACAAACGCTAAAGTAAAAAAATAAAAATTAGATGAAAATTTTTGAATTTTTTATAAAAATTAAAATTTTAAAAATTCACTTTTTTCAATTTGAAAAATAGTGTGATATCGTTTATTTTTCTGATTTCATGTACCCTATTCACACTTTTGTGAATATCCGGGCCCAACTACTTAAAAACACACTACGTTTCCTAATCAGGGCCGAGATATTCACAAAAGTGTGAATAAGAGATATATTGGTTGACTGAAAATTTTTGAAGAAACATTTTCAGATTCAAAGAAGACTTTAAAATAAATCGAAATTTTTTTCAATTTTTGAAAAACAAGAAACAAGACCAAACTTAACAAGGCAGAAACTTTAAAATTATGATAAAATTCGAATGTTTCGAAAAAATTATCTTTTATTGGAAAATTCATATCTAGAAATTTCAAGAAATTGTTCAATTCAGAAAATTTTTAAAATAGAAAACAAATCCTAATTAATGAAATTTTTTAATTCAAAAAAAAAATTCCACAATTTTGATGATAATCATATTTGTAACTAGTAGAGTATTCACTTCTTGAAAAAATTTAATTTTGTTGAAAATTTGCAAGGAGTTCTTAGTTCTGAATATGTAATTTCTTCAAGATGTCAAATTTTATCTTACTTTGACTTTTTTCAACTTTGAAAGTATTAACATGTATAAAAATTTGATTATTATTGAAATTTAATCGCAATCCTTCAATTTGACAGATTTTCTTTCCTTTACACGCCGTCAAATTTACACAATTTTCAAGCTTTATAAAGAAGAGAAATTGTTTGGAACATCAAACTAAAAATTGTATACGAATTTGAAAAAATGACTTAATAATATATATGAAAAATTTTAATATCCGGAAAATTCAAAAATTATAACTTGTCAGAATTTAAGTTTGTTTTAATTACGGATTTTTGATTTGCATTTGTGTAAAATGTACTATTTTTCTCAACACGAGACAACATTTAAAACTGTTTTTAATTACAATTGGTAACTTTTCTTAGAAATTTGACTAATTTCGAATTTTTTCATTATAATAGATTGAAACCTTTCCTTAAACCTTTTTAAATCTGTCAAAATAACAATTCTGAGGCGCATTATGACGATCTAAAAGGTTAAATCTTTTAATATCAGTCCCAGTCCGATCGGACTATTTTGAAAATTATATATATCCTCTTCCTAGAATTTCTGGATCGATCGATTTGATCCGATCCGATCAGGTGTTAAAATATCACACTTCTATCATTCCCGATTTAAACTGCAAAAAAAGTTTCATCAATTTAAATGTAAAACAAATCTTTCATTGACTCAAAAGTTGATCAATCACTGAGTTCAAATTGAATAGTAAGGATTACTATAAAAAGTCGATCTGAAAAGAACTAATTCATAGACGTCGCAACAGTACTACAGGAGATGTCGCAGCTCGCCATCCTCAAAGGCAATTTCATGCATGCCCTTCATGTGGTTGTAGGAAAGCCACATGTGGCGCGCCATTCAATTAGTTTTTGGAGAAAATACCTATATAAGACATATTCGCTGCATGTCAGTCTAAAAAATTTTGTCTTAAAATATGAGACTCTGTCAGCAACTCTAGCAAAATAAAAAATACACGGAATCAGACTTTTTAAAAGATGCTATCTGAAAAAGTGATTTGAAATTTCGATTATTGAGAAAATATTTTATTGTTGACTTATGTTCTGACAAAAAAACTATTTTGCCAAATTGGTACCACTTAAGACTAACAAAAACGCCAGAAAATTGTCAAAAACAGTTTGAATGTATTCAGTTCGGGCAACTCCTAGTGGAATATTCTTTATGCCAAATAGACATTTTATTGTTTTTAATGGTAATGTTTTCTGACCATACGACCAAATATCATGAAAGCCTCAAAAATACTAAAAGCAGAAATAAGATGTGAAAAAAAATGACTCGTAGATCAGTTGGCCCCCCTAATGGACTGATTTTTTATGCCAGAAGGTAGGCATTCTTTATGAGTTCTAAGAAGTGTACTCGACCATTACCACCAAAATAGTGATAAAGCCTCAAAAAATACTAAAAGCGGAAAAAACAGTGGTAAAAAAATATATTGAAATCGTAGATGTCCAGTCGGGCACCCCCTAAGGATTTTTTTCAGCCAGATAAAGGCATATTTTGCAGTTTGATTGTATTTGTACTTCTGACGTACCCACCAAAATATGAAAAGTGAAAAACTACTTTGACCCCATTTGTCCAACAGTAACCTTTAAAAAAATTCGATATTTTTTCGAATCCTGATGTCATCAAGATCGTGTATATTATGCATTTCACAAAAAAATGTACGCGCCAAAATCGTTGCCATCCTCTAACTAATAGCCGAGTTAATACAACTTTTTGGAATAAAGAACACCTCTAAACTTAAACGTAACGCATCTGAAGATGCATTAATACAATCTACCAATAACATCCCGTATTGCCGACAATCTCTGTTATCCGTAGTGTCTTTTGTGCCTTTGATGTTGCATAGCGCTTTAAATTTAAGGCATTTCTTATACCGAATCATGCCATTGATCAACTATAGTTAGTTTTTTCAGATTATTTTTCATATTATTCAAAAGAATTCCTATCATGTCCTGATATAATGAGCATTTGTTAAAAAGTTTATAAAAAGTATCAAATTAATTAAGATAATTGAAAAACCTCTTCATTTTGCGATTTCTCAGAATCCAGTGCATATAATAACACGAATTGTTAGGTTAATTGAATTTTCATAGTTCAAATATGTGAACCCCACCATATTGGTATTTGCATCTTGCAAAAAAATCATTGAAGTTTTCAGCTACATTCCATGTATAAATAATTATTCTTTAAATACTATGTGATTTATCTCGCAGGATGAAAAATGAATTTATCAATCTATTTTCTTCTTTCTTTCGCCTACGCATTATTTATGTATTCTATTTCCGTGGAAGTTTGCCTTCTAAAAATTGTATCTAGTTATAGGCGTGGGCCAATTAAAATTGCATTTAAAAGTCTTAGAAATTTCGCCCTTGCGATTTCTTGTATAGGGGTCTTGTCACGTAAGTTTTTGGGTAATTTTTTTGAAAAAAATTTTGAAAGAAAGGCTATATTACAGTATTGAAAAAGGTTACTAAATTACGTGTCAGAAATAATATTCAGGTCAATCTTTCAAGTTGTTTTTAAGACATTTCTCATGTACATCAAAGTCGAATAAGAATTCACGTGAACGAAATAATCAGACATAAGGTTGAAATATTTCATAGTAGTAAATCCTTATTTCTCGAAAAATATAGATTCACGTGACGTTTTTGAAAATTAAAATATGTTCAAAATTCTTGATTAGGTATACTGGGCCAAACAATTTTCCGGTCGTAATTTATCGACTATTTGTTTACTTCACAAAAACCTTCATTTCCTATACTTTTGAATGGGGGGGTCGACGTTGAGTCATTTGAGTTCTTTTGTAATGGAAAATAGTTTAAAGAACTGTTCTAAATGAAACCACTCTCACTTCTTCCAAAATTGATTTAAGTAATGTTTGAATATAATAATCATGTTACTATTTTGGCTATCCTTATTCCTTTAATATTATCGTGTCACTGTGAGTCACTTTTTGGGGCTGATGGTGTATGGAAAAAAAATGTCTTAGAATTTTTTGGTCTCGCTCAATGAGGCTTTTCTGATGTATTTATATTTTTGTGCAAAAAATAAGTACTGTAAGTGCTAGTGAAATATTGTTCTTGTAATATATAATATCGCCTCTAAACGTCGATATTATTTCTAAATATCGTATCGATTTCTATTGTAGTAAATTTTATTCAGTACTTTATTTAGGGTTCCTTATAATGTCGATAAAGGCCATTACCCATGCTGAGTGCGCAAAAGATCCTTACTGTATTAAGTGTATTTATATAGAGAATAAATAAAAAAAAATTGATTGTTTGAAACATTTTAATGAGTTTAACAATTTGTCTGTGACTAAAAGTTTAAGATTAATTGACAAAATTATAAAATAATCCCGAAAACAGTAAAAAAATTCAAAAAATATCGAAATCTAGGCTCACTATTCGAAATGGCTATTCCAAATTAGTTCCAGGCCGAAAATATATAGGTTACGATAATAACGTGTCTTCAGAGTAACCTTGAAGTCGAAGGCACTTTAATTAAAAAAGTCAATTGCTAACAAAATATATGAAATCTTATGATTTTATAACAGTGGCTGCGACTTGAACATTATTGCTGAGACCCCATAAGTATTACGTTCACATCAGTAAGTTGACAATTCGGTTTCATCAAAATTTAGCCTTCGTCGTCGCGGGTTCTTTCGATTCTCTAACATCAAGGTCGACTGGCTGTGCAGTTTGCGCATCTCACTGGGTGATCGAGAACCATATGAGGGAGGCACACAAAGATTAGAAGAATATTCGGTTCATCGAATCCAGGGATGTCTAAAAGAAATTAATAACTTTAAAAGTAGAATTTGTAATCCAGATTGAAGTAGGACTTCTAGCCTATATCATATAAGAGTCAGCCAAATAGTTGAGACAGCAAAATGCAAAGTCAGCTGATGTCTGTCATTAATCGATATCTGTATGCAACGGTGGTATATTTTGCATATAGTCACGTAATTTTAATCACTTTCACCTTGTTTGGAGATGAAATCTTATCGAGACGCTGCATTGTTGGTTCCACACTATTTGCCTAATAGAATTTGCTACTTTTTTGCATAATTTTAAAAACTTCATCTTTTTCAATTAGTAATTCCAAGTCCTTGAATAGTTCTTTGGAATCCTATATTGCCTTTTAAGCTAATAAATAAATGTTTGATACACTGAATAGATGCAGTATACTTTACGAAAACATTGCGAGCTGTCTCTTTCGATACAGCTCCTTCGAATTCTTTCTGTCTTATAATTGAAAAAATGCCTTTTTCTTTTTGACGTCGACCCGGTAATCCCTTGTTGAATCAGCCAATAAATTTGGACAAAAATAATCGAAATGTTTCTTTAAAAATTCAGTATAACAGTCTGAATAATTTGAATTAATTGTTGTAGAAACTTCTGAAACCACCGAAATGAATAAAGCGATACTTGTATTTGGCGTAATTCATCGGGGAACCTGGAAGCCACAATCAAAACAATAAATTATGGATTTAAAAAAAGACAGTCTGTGCAAGTATGCCGGTAATCCAACTAAAAAATTATTTGCAATTTAAAATCGGCTATTTGAACAAAAAATTGTGGAGAACAACTTGAGCAAAATGATCGAAATTATTTTTAGGGAAACACATGAACTCTAATGTCACTTGATATAACGAATTCTTCAAGGTCTAACAACAAACTAAACAAATTAAATCAAATCTGATAATGTCCCCACGCGATGAAATTGCGGACGGCTTTCGAGGAATCAGTGAAAAATCACTGAAATCGGATTAATTTCAGACGAAAAGCGGTAAACGATACCGAAGAGATTTTCCACTAAAAAAAGTGCAATGGGAGGGAAATAAAACGACCTTCTCTTAGAGCACCCTATGTCTTGTAAATGTCAATCAAGGGGAAGAACTGAAATCAACCCAAACATTTTTTTAGCTGATCGTCAGTTAACAGTAACATTGTATTATCTATTTATTAGTTAACTCAAGCTCTTGAATCAGGAAATTTTTATGAGTTTTTGAAAGTATCTGAGTACTCCCGACTAAAAGGGCAAACTCAAAAGGTAATAAGTGGTATAGACCAATTCCATCGTACATAATTGGTACAGTAAACAGTGAGAAAATTGCCTCTGCACAACTTCATTCTATTCCTACACAAAATGATCTAAATTTTTGACAATCAAAACATGGCTCAGATCGGCTATTTCAGTGTAGTACGCGATCGCTCAATAGTAATACTATACTAAAAAATCACAACAAAAATTTCATATAGTGCATAATCGATGCGGCTAGAGCGCATCGGTCACCGCTCAAGCAGTCATTCAGACATCTTAAAACACTTTGCAATGCCACAAACTTCGAATGGTTTGAAATATGAGGTTTTAAGAAAATTCGTCTGGCAATTGAAAGTAGAACTTTATAGCTTGTTAACAGTGTTAATGCCCAAAACAGGCAAAATACCCGAATCTGCTTAATAACGAATTTAAAACTCATAAAAAATTTTGCCAATTTGTCCTAGAGGCGCTCAAACTAAATTACCCAGTAAAACATAAAGAGAGTATAAAGATGAAAGCGAACATATGTGATATAAGATAAGAATTCAGAACTAAAAAATCATTTTAATACGATTGTCAACATCCTATGACCAAAACGCACTTTTGTAAAAATGTGATAAAGAATGAAAATGAAATTACATTATTAAACTGTATAAGCACGAATACTACGAGCGGAGAGAATCTAGCGCATCTGTAACTACGCAAAAAAAGTTTTTTGTAAAATTCCAAGCTATGAGATGTTTAAACTAACATCTAATTGCCTTACACTGCAAATCAATTTTAATTGATAAAAAAAAGCATATCAGCCCGAATAGGCGCAAAGTCCTTGAGAGCTCATAAATCAATATAAAACTTTTTAAAAGAACCTTTACATCCAAAAAGCATTGTATTTATTTAAACATAATTTTTCGTTTTTTCATGTCTTGGCCTCAGTAGGTTCAGTGAAGTTATAAAATTTTATGTTTTTCTGTTTATTTAATTTGAAGCCATTTTAAAGGGGTAATGGCGTTGATGAGAATTTTTTGATAAAAAGTATATATATTTCTTAATCTATTATTGAAATAATAGTGATTAAATTAAACCAAATAGTGATTTTTGAGTCATGTTGAGAAAAATATCGAAAACAACCATGATTCTCTAAAAATTAATTCGTAAGTGAACTTTGATCACCTCAAATCAATTGGAGTACTTTATGTCCCAAGCCTTAACCAGTGACATTACCTCCTTACTTAGAACAAATTGAGCTAAAGACTCAGAATTTCGAAATAATACAGGATATTTTTTTAGTTCCAAGCAAATATTAATATGTTTATTTTCACAAAAATTTCAAATTTAAGGACGAGTGCCTCCAATTATGCGGGAAAATGACATCAGCCTTGACACACAGAAAATCAAAAATGCAAACTCAAAAAATTATCAAGAAATAAATGATCGACGACTGACTAAAAAATATTCTAACTTTAATGTAATTCACATCCATATAAACACATTTCACTAAGTTTGTTTTCCCCAACAAAATTAACTTGAAACGGCAAAAAAGCTAAACTGAAGTACTCCTTAGACACAAATCTAAAACCAAACCCTTATTTTCTGGCTTGGGTAAAATGTATGTTTTATGGTCGAATATCATATTTGAAAACGGGAGTAGAATCAGAAACAGTCATCGCAAATCCGAAAACTCAACAAATAATAACCATAGGAAAATGACTGTTCGAATTCTAGTTTAATTCTAGAAATGTAAAAATCAACACATGGCCCTGAAGTGTCACTATTTAATGGACCAGTCTTTTAAAATAAAGCAATGAAAATCGAAAAAGTTCCTTTACATCAAGAATCTGGTTGGCGCCTTTTGCTTAATCAAAGCGTTTCAATAAGGGACGTTTGAAGCGGTCAATGAACCTAATAGAAAGTTTCCCCGAACACCTACATGATTTTGAACTGTAAATGAAAAATTAAATTTGTCTTGATCAATTAAAATAGAGAATCACAAGACGAGAAATAAGCGAGCTTAGCGAGCTCGGCTTTATCCAAGTCCTGTTTGTTAAAATAAATGTTTCTGGCTATAATAATTATGATCTAGTTTGATGATTTATGGCTCGATAAAATCAGAATTAAGGATTCATCGTAGGTCATCGTTTGCATGGGCTCCGTCCTTCAGAGAATCATAATAAATTTAACTCATGGTTCATTTTTGTCCAGACCATCTCATGTCGCAGAACCTGTCTAATAATAAAATACAGACGAAATATCATTCTAGGACATTTGTCGCACAAGAATTGTTGGCTTCTTTTTCAAAAAATAAATGAAACATTTTCAATTTTTGTTTCAATTAACTTGCATAGTATTGACACTCTTCTTAAAAAGGTGGTCGAACCACTGGTCGTCAAGAATAAGTGAAAATCGGGTTTTTAGAGCGGATTGGTCGATATTAAGTAATGATCAAATTAGGAAAGTCAAGTCTAAAAAGTATTTTTCTATGATATTTTCCAGAATTAATGACCAAAACGCTTGCAACTGAGAAATTAATCGAAATCACCATTGGCTCTCCAACAGTACGACTTCAAACTAGAGTGATATTTTACCAAAAAGCCTTCTCCTACGACTCGTAAGCTACGCGTTTGTTTGAAATAAAACATGATATCATTTTAAAATAACGACAGATAGTCGCATTTACCGAACAAAAGCTTGTTGGAACTTTTTGATTTGACTCTCTACAATAATGATTTCGAAATTCGCTCCGTAAACAAGCAATGGCCCAGTCCTCGTCTTTTCACAGAAGGAGGCGCTTCGCTCTAGCACTGAACAACAACTAACTGTGAGATCACACACATTTCGACACTACCAACTCCGCACTTTCTTTTGAAATTTTCTTATAAAACAAAATCCTAGCGCTCTTAAAATACCACAAAAAATCTCTCCACAAGATAGCTGCAACCACATTCTAAACCGATTCGCTTATTCTTGAAACTTCCTACTTTAGATCGTCACACGTCAATTTCGCAACTCAGAAGCTTCACAACCGATAAATGACAAGCTAAATCCTCTCTTTCACCAAACCACACCGATCACTGAACTTCATCTCTACAAAAATAAAGCTCTCAAGCTTGACCTCACGCTTTGATCCGCCAGCCCTAATTTTTTCCACTTCTTTCAGCACCAAAAATACAAGTTTTGAGTGAAAAAATCTACGCGATAAACACATTGTTTCAGGTCCCGCGTCCTCTGTACTCGCAATGGCCTCGACCCTGAGAGACCTAACACCCCCTCACTGCTCTACATCTACAAATGCCGATCGCATAAACTATTTTAATATATGACGTTTGTGCATTTTTTTTGGAAATTTACTGTATTACAGTACTCTAGTTTTGAAAAAAATTTGGAACAGGAAAAAAAGCCTATAAGCCGGATCAAAGAATCCTGAGAGCTCTATCCAACACACCATACCCGAAACAATTAGTACGTTTTTTTCAAAAACAAACTTAAAAAATTGAAGAACAAAAAATTGGTTTTTCATAGTTTTAAGACTTTTTCCATTACACCGAAGTTCAAAACATTACGTACCCCAAAATAGAAATAATTTACTGGTTCAGTACAAAATAGTAGCTCAAATTACGAAGAAATCTCTC
>SCLH01002264.1:0-35768 GCA_004367855.1 Oikopleura vanhoeffeni
ATTGGTTTGAGTGGTCAAAGCTAAACTTTTCTAATCTTTCACAAATGATTTCTAAAAGTTCTTGTTATCACAATAAAATACGGTAAATAATACCAAATTTTAAGGGAGGATGGTATTGAAAAATCTAGTATATTCTGGGCTAATTAATGACAGAAAGATACAAACTATTGTCAAAAATTTCGATTAAAGAACTTTAACCAAGCTATTTTAACTGACAAGCTTCTTAATAAATTCAATATTTTCCACGACTTTACAGATTCGACATCTGAACTTTACAAAAATATTCTGTCTGCGCAAAGTTAGGTTCAAATTTTTGCGGAAAATAACTGATGGAAGGTTTTCAGCACCCACAATCCTCTTAAAAGCATTTGTTTTTGGCCGGATTTAGAATATTTAAAATGGAAATCAGTACTCAAGCATCGTGAGTTTTCCTCAGTGAAAATATATATAAGCAAGTCAGCCTCAAACTTAAATGAACTGTTAAAAAGTTCGTATCTGGGATAGCGTTACGTTGATTTCGACCTTTTACGAAGCCTACATTTTACGAACCTACATCTCTCAAATCATCAAAAAGGTGTTAAAGGGATATACGAAGCCATATCCGGGATATGATATCCCTTTATCATTTTTGGTTAGAATGCGTAGCCACAACGTTAAAATTACATGTTAAAAGGAGTAGTGGCTACGCCTTCTAAGCAAAAAGTGATAAAGGGATATATCCAGAAGGCTCCGTAATAGAAAGTTTTCTTATTCTGAGGCGACCGATCTCTCATGAGCTCAGACATTGGCCAATCGTTGTGATTTATCACCCAGTTCGCATAGTTAGCCACAAATGATTCCCATGACATTTATAATACTTATCCTTTGTTCAAATTATCTTTACTTTTTGGTCATATTTTTTTCGATTTTATGGTTGATTAATTATAGCGATTTTGTTTAGAATAAATCGCGAAACTAAATGAAATTTCTAATTAATGCAAATTAATCCGCAAATTTAAGATTTTTATTGGTTATTTATGTGATGGCTGAATCAGCCAGGCTGATCTCGAAATAATAATTTTAATTTCTAAAAAATTAAAATTATCTTTTATTGAATTGACCTTATAATCCAACATCAAGTAACCTAAGTAAAAATTGGAACTTTCGTTGGACTTTCCGTCACATAAAAATAGCGTGACATTTTAATTTAATTTTTCTAACCATTTTTGTCTTTGACATTCAGTTTTACTCCAGATTTTGAGTGTCAAGAAAGTGCTCAAATTTTAAATCTTCGATCTAAAAAATACAAAAAAACATTTTTATGCAGTATTTACAGATTTTTAATTCTACAGAAAAAGGTCTTCGACAAAAAAAATTAAAAATATTTCTGAATAACAGTGCCTGATAACTTGAAGCCTTTCCCAGTTAAAGCCCGTCTGCCCACTTAAAACCCCCCTTTTTTGGTCATATCTGATTTACCCGCTGACTTGCGACCACTTTAAACCTCCCCTTAAATTTCCTCCAATTTTGCTCAAATAACCGAGGCAAGTGTAAAGGAGGAGATGCGATAAATACAGTACGACTGTTGAAATTTTCGAATTTGTTATAGTTCGACTTTTAATTTTAATTCGGGTTTTCCAAATAGATACCAAAATAACCCGACGAAAAACCTCAAAATAATTCTATACAGTGTAAGCAATGAGCAACACTTTTAGCCAAAAGGTCGACGGTTGCTCATTGCCGACAAAAACTATATTCGTTGCCGGAAATTTCAAACTTTCATCATGAAACTTTTGAATGCCACAATTTAAATGGTTTCATTTACCGGGTTCGACTTGATAGCTTTTGGGTAGTGGACCACTACTAGTGGTTTTTAAGGTTCTTGCCAACAACTTGTTGGTAAATTTTACAAAGACTAAAATTTTCAATTAATTTTAAATTACTTTGAAAAAATACTTTAGAAAATTTTATTAATTTTGCAAAAACTGAAAAAAATATCGTCCAATTTGAATATAATTTTTCAGCAAACCGTTAACAAAAACTTAATTGTAGGTAAACAAGCTTTTTATCCGTTTTAAGTCTCGAGTTATGGCCTCCGTCAGATACTCTCTCAATCTCCAAATATTTCGCGCTAAAATAACGGTCGACAATTGGCAGTCGTTTTCAGTTGAGCTCTCAGAACATAAAGCTCTTTCTAAGAATGTTAAAAATCTGCTTTGGCAGCCACAGTCTTGCGGTACTAGGTTTACAGTGGTTAACACAGAACAACATAATTCCGTTTAGAAAGGAGTTTGGAATATTGTTTTGTAACTGGTCCAAATATTTTCCAGTTGGAAAGCATTTTTTTTATTCGATATATAAATTAATATTTTTAATTGATGTTAAATAATATTACGGATGGCAATTTCATATTACGTATTCTATTCATGTTTTTATAAACGTTACATTTTTGATTGAATAATCATTTTCAAGATACATAAATTCCAAGGTCAAATTTAAGAACTGTGAAAAATGTACTCTAGAAACTTTTCAAAAATGAAAAAAATGATTTTTTGTTGCATTTTAATGCATCGAAGGGTTAACAGCAAAGATTCTGAATTTTTGGTTATTATTTAATTCATATATGAACCACGAAAAATTATTTTCGATTCTGATTAATAAAAAAGGTTGAATAAAATAATATTTAGCATATTTAAATTAACAATATCAAAGACGTTAATCATGAAATTTTTACCTTTTCTGATAAAATCAGGAAAATTCGAGGGTACTCGCAGCCAATTAGACTACTGAATTGCATAATACGTCAATGAAATAGACTTTCATTAGCACGGCAGCCGTGCCACGGCTACCCGATCTTCTTCTCGCATTTTGCATCAATCGAATAGTCGCGATATCAGGCAAGCGCCGATATTTCATACATGTATGAGCGTCAGAACGATTTTCAACATAAAAAGCATAAAACGGTTAAGGGAGTACTGTCCGCAAAAAAAGTTGCCCTTAAAAATATAATACTATATATATAATACTGAACCGGCCAAAAAAAGAGATTGGTGCAGGTCACTAGAGGGCGCTGACGTAAAATTTTAAATTCACTATTGATGCCAAACTAATCACTCGATTTTTTTCAGTGGGGGTCCGATAATGCAAATTTGCCAATAAAAACCATCGCAATTTCACAATATTAAGCTAAAATACTTCCAATGCCAATATCGCCCAATTTTATTGGTATATTGATTACAAATTACTTTGTGGGCGTCATGATTAACGTCATTTTGGAGATCGAATTTTCTTAATTTACTATTTCCAACTTTTATTCGATTGCGTTATGTGGAGAACTTAATTCTACTTATTTTGGTGATTCAATTCATTCGAAACTTCTGTTAAACTACATTAAAATATGACGTCATTTTGAATGCCCACGCGTTTATTTCATTTTTGAACAATAATTTTGATTTCTGTTCCCATATCGCCGAATTTGCCAATATCGCCAAAATTTTTTGTCGAAAAACTTTCGGCAATATTAGGCTCCCCTCTGATGTTAACATTAAACATTAACTAACTAAAATTTCTCTTACAATGGCAAACTATAGACTTAAGACAAGTTCTAGGGTCATTTTTGAGCATGCTTGAAACTTTTGATTTTTTGGCCGGAAGTGGTCATGCGAACGTTTAGCCTGTAAGCTCCAATTATACTTGCTGATTAAACTAAGCTCATTGAGTTTACAGCCAAATATTGGCTATTTTAAGAAGGCTTTTCGTATTTAATCATAACAGCCAGACAAGGCACGGTGCTTTTTTGAGGGCGTATGGGACTTCGTGCAATAATTATTTTAAATATAAATAAAAGCAAGATGAGGTGAAGAAACATCGGGAGAAGCATTTTTTGACGAAGGGAAATTTTCAAAATCCTGCTCTGTCATTGGTTTAGCGAGGTTTTAATTTTTAATTTCAATTTTTAACCCATTTATAGCAATTTTAAGAAAAAAAGGCGGTAGGACACTTTTTTGCAGTGAATTAAAAAAAATTAAAGTAATAAAAAAAATTTCATACAAAATGATAACATAAACTTTTTTTGTCCTGACATTTGACAGCATTATGCTTTTCAACTGTCCTCAACAAAAGTTTAGAAATTCTCGGCGAAAAGGTTTGGGAGGCATTCCGAAAGTTGAAAATTGCTATTGATTGATCATTGGAGAACTTTATCTTCAAGATAGGCCAATAATATCAAGACAAATTGTTGACTTTTGCAATTCCCTATTTTTAATTATCTATGAGCTTGTCGAAAAGTCTGTTGCTGGCTTTCCTTGTGATGCAGGTGAAATTGAGGACAATTTAATACCAAAATAAGTGTCTTTAATATAATAAGCATGCATTAAAAACCCTTTGGTGAATAGCAAACGTGGCTTTCAGGGACTTGCTGAGTTTATAAGGTCTCAGAGCCATTCAGGGAATTATAAGGCTTTAAAAAAGGTTCAAACAGGGTCATCCGGGGCTAACAATGTTTATAGAATTAATCAACGCCTGACACTGGAATAAACTTAATAGATACGTCGCAGGATTTCTAACGAAAATTTTTGAACCAGTTAATAATAAGACAATTTACTTTTTGGTCAAATGAAACTTTAAGCCTTAAAGTTTAACCCTTCGAGGCGTATAGCCTTTCGAAAGGCTTGAACAACTATAAATTCAACGATGTGAATCTCAAAATATCTCCTAAAATTGACTTTGAAAGGCGATTTTTGGCTTAAGTTTTACTTCCGAATAGATACTTTTTGATCCAAATTTCGAATTGGAATTTTAAATTAGCTAGTTTTTAGGAAAGTGTTTTGAGTACAATTTGCTAGAAAAAATAGCCTTTTGGACATATCTGGGAGAAAAATATTGTTTTGGGAGTGAAATTTCAAAATATATTTTCTTGATATAAATATAGATAAATTGATACATTTTGAAAAAATTTAAAATTTGTGAAAATCATGCCAGAGCTGTACTCTAATAACATTATTGCCTTAATATTGTTATTATAATCAAATAATTTCATTAAATCGAGAAAACTAACAATTTTTTCGAAAAAAACGTGATTTTTTCATGAATATTTTAACTTATTTAGAAATATTTTCTATTCCTAACAGATATAGTCAATCAGACAATAAAAATAAGTGTTAGAGACCACTGCGCAGTTATTTAGATAAACATACATCACCTGGAGCCAACCATCACGTGGTTAATAAACTTTGCTTTTCAAAGATTTTTGTCTAGAATTAAACATAAAATTTCTAAAATACGAAAATTTTTCGGAAATTTAAGTTTTTTACTTGATCATAAAGGAAAAATTGAAAGTTTATCTCATAATATTTTTCTGTAAATAAAGCTCAAAGTATAGCGTCCTGAAAGGCTTTTATGCCTCGGTGGAACTTTTTTATATATGCGTCGGAGGGTTAAGGGTATTGAATTTGAGCGAATTTTGACATTTAACCCAGTAGGAGATAGCATTTCAAATGAATAATGTCTGTAAACGGTGGTTTTTTTCAAATTCGAGAAGAAATATAACATTTACGGCAAATTAGCCTCCTTGAGTTAGGCCTACTGATTAAAAAAAAACCCAAAAGAGAGAGATTGCCACACCGTGACACAAGACTCACATGGTGTCAAAAATTTTTTCTTCGGAATCCGATGCACAAGGATCTGGCCTACCGTCATCGTTTGGTCGCGCTTGTCTATATATATTCAACCAAAAGTTTTAAATAGTTAAATTTTGATGGACAAATCACGATTTTCAATTAAAAAATGGTTATTTTCATATAGCAGATAATTGCACTCTGATATAATTTACAGGTGCAATATAGTTATCAAAGTAACTCTGTGGACAATTTTTGATTGCTAAAAATTAATTTTGAAAATATTAAAGAAAATTTCGTCGAATACTTAGGCCGTTTTTTTTTCCTTAGTGGGTGTTCGAGAAAACCGATAATTTAACACGAATAAATGACCGGTAAAAAAAACCGGAAAAAAAAAAAAATCGAAAAGAACGGCTCGCAGTGACACGTAGTTTAAAAATTATATTATGAGGGGAAAGTTCATTTGAATTGCTGAATAATTTGAATCTCGACATGTGTGCAGTAAGATTCATAATATTTTCTCGAATGATCGGGCGCCAGCCCGTTACATGGAGATAAAAATTATGACATTATGCACACAATTCAAAATTCAAATTATTTGCAATGTCTAATTATCATTTCACCATAACTTTGTCAAATTAGATTTGGACCACATCAAACAATTTGTCAATATAATTTATAAATAACAATAATTTGTAAGCTTTAACGATGTAATATATTTAGGCCTTTTTTAACAGATTTTATGCAAAAGAGTTGTTGCCTGCTTTACGATAACATAACTTTACGATAAATCGCGGTGATGTCAGTATAATAAATACGTGTATTATAAATGAATACAAGATATATTTGAGGATTTACTGTATATGATAATACGGACGTTTATTAATGAAAATATGAAAGATAATATTGAGGATTTAGGAATCTTGTTTTTTATAGATAAATTTTATAGACATTAAGCACAAAAAAAACTATAAATTTGAAATTTTCGAAAGCTGTATAAAACTAGGGACAGGCCATGGGATTCGTTCCGAAAGTTGTCCTTAATTTTCCCGAAAAACTTCACTAAGAGTCAGAGCAAGACTTTTTTGATTTTTATCCTCACTTTGGCCGGTAATTAGTGTTGAATCCACCTCGGTTTTCTAAAGCAAATTAGGAGAAATTACAAAAACAAATTAATAAACTAAATTAAATTTGAAGTAATCGTTCTTTGCACGTTTATGGGAAATCAATTACCACATATTCAACACGATTATGCAGATTACATACATTTCATAAAAATAAACAATAAAAAATGAGCTGACTGAGACGAATTTTATGGAAATTCGGTTTAGAACATCATTACCGGCGAACATGGTCGATAAAAAAAAACTTGGGTAGCCAATAATTTACTCGGCTACACATAACAGCAAACCGTTTTGTTGATATCTGGCATGGTCTTGAAAAATCACTGAAAGTCGGCGGCCAACGGTGGGCATTAAAAAGAAAGCTACTTAGCGGTCCAACCTCTAGGCCTGGTGCTCCAGGTTTGATACCCATATTTCTACAAAGTAATACGACCTAAAATTTAACAGTAATTCGTTTAAGAAAATGTGGTCCGGCCTGAAACTGATAAAATCATATATTTTTCATTCTCAGTTCAAATTCACGTCTTCAAAGTTCACAGGCTCTCGGGCACAATAAATTTGGGACCCTTTTCAAACTAAAGTTCAATTTGCCGCCCTAGTGGGACTAAAGACAATTCAATGGTTTTGCTAATGGTCTAAGATCGATAAGTATATAGTTGAAGTTTAGACTATGTCAAGAATAGCAAGTAGCACCTTGAAATTAAAAAAAGTGTAAATAGTTTGGCCGCCATAGAAGTAATTCTTGAACACATATGTCAATCTAATTTTTGTCATTTTTAAGCACAATGGTACCAAATTTAACAGTCTAATGGAATTTTCATAAAAATTGAAAATTAAAAACTTAATTCAACGGGAAATTTGGAAATTAAAGAATTAAATTCGATTAAATAGAAATATGAAATTAAAAAAAATTTGTCATAACTTTTGACATTAAAATTTAATTCCAAGATAAAGTTTGAAATTACAAATTATTTCGATTAATTTGTGAAATTAAAACATGTATTTACTAATATTGAAGGACATTATCGATCAAAACCGATAATTAGAAAAAAGCACTTAATACAGCAATATCCGATTTGACATTATGACCAAAATTTCAAAAAGATCGTATGTGCCCATTCGAGCTATCTCAACCGAGTTATATGGACCCAGTCTAACAAAAACAAGGCCTTAGTTCCCTAGTTTTGAAATCAACTTCGAAAAATTAGCATGTTCAGTATCAATTATTTTTTGTTTGAAAGGTGTCAAACAGCTTACAACAGCTTTCGTAAAAAGGGCTGTTTTCAAATATTAATGACTTAATACGCAAGCAAATAGTTCGCATTTGTTTTTTTTAGAAGTAAAGCATTTGTAAAAAAATGAACCGCCCGTAACATTTGTACAAAATTTTCCAAAGACAAATGATAAGTTTTCAGATCGCCGCAAATTTTTATAATGTATTGAACGAGACAATTCTACGATGTTTTTTTTGCCTTTTAAGGGTGGCAAGGACAATCGGGGGGGGATGTTGCCCCGAATTAAAAATGTTCGGCGGGAACAAATTGTGAAAATGGGGGATAAAAATGGAAAATTTGTTTGCCCACGATCTGTTTAATTTATTGATTTTTCTTGAAATTCCGGGGGTATTTAATTTTTCTTTTATTTGCCCCCGAATAATCAAAAACTTCGTTATTTTCGAATAATTCGGGGCATCAATTAATTTAATTTTCAATCAAAAAATAAACCATTACGTTTAAACCTATGCTGAAAAGTAAATAGATTGAGACATAATATAGTCTTTTCTATTTTATTGTAAGTTATTTCGATTTTTTTAAGTCATCTTCAGTACCAGTGTATTTTATTATTATCATTTGATTAACATGTACAGAAGATGACTTAAAACGTAGAAATTAATATACAAATAAAGTAAAACGTAAATGGTATTGTAAGCTAAGAGTTATAGGATATAAGTATACAATCTCGAAAACAATAAAAATTGAAAAAAGTATTAGATTAGGTTTAGGTGAACTCGTGTCAGTGTACAAGTTAGGATTTTGTAATAAAGAACAAACTTTAACATTAATCAATATGTTGAATTAATTGATTTGGATCATGGTGATTGTCAATACATTCACAAAAAACTTCTTTTCTTGTCAGTTGTACCTCAAACCTGAAGGATCAGTAAACCACATGTGCAAAAATACAGACCTCTGCCCAAATAAACTTCTAGCAGGGGTCCAGATAACGCATCTACAATTGTGGTTCAAAATTGTCCGTGTTTGTCCCCTGATAATATCAACATCATATTTTAAACCAACCCAGCGGGTCATTGTGAAATGTGGCATTGGAAATGAACTTTAACTTTGTTCTTTCCACTCTGCATCTGATGTGTGGAATGCGGCCAACCTGTTCCAAACACCTCCATCTACATCACCAAAATCCCATTTATCGATAAAATTATCCATTAAGGTGATCTGAAAATAGGTTTGAACAAAATGGAACATACTGTGGTTCTGTCTATAAGGACGGTGAATTTTCCAGAATTTTCCTTAGCAAAAAGCACCCAAATTGTCCTTATCAACTCTGTCTTAGCTATTTACACACTTATTTTTTTAAAAAACCATAAATTTTTTCAATTTTTTTTTTGGCTCTTCACCCATACTAGAGGTGCGCCACTGGCGGAGGCATAAGGGCAAAACTAAAAGTTTCATGGATTCTAATGGCCAGTATCATGTTCTATGCATATAATATGGCCCATATGTTCTAACGAAAAAGAGGTGTTTCCAGTAGATTTTTTTTGAAAATATACCCTGGATTTCCCCAAATTGTCTTATAGAAGACGGACGCTGAACTAAACGCGTAGGCTTTGGCCGTATTTACCCAAATTGTCCTTATAAGAGGGTGTACCTTATAGACAGAAACCACAATACACGAAAAGTCGTTAACCAAAACTTTTATTTCAACTTTAAAAAGCATTTAATAGAAAACATTAAATTTTCAACATTTAAAAAAACGGCATAAGAACGTTGTGTAGGTCTCGCAGTCAACTGAAAAATAGGTGCTTCCACCGCCAGACGGTGTCAAAGTGGTTATTCAGGAATGCATTTAAGATAATGAATCTTAATTTGTCGGCTAGATTTTGATTAATCATATTATGAATTAAAATTATCATAGTAAAATAAAGGTCGATATCCTCATCTTAAATTTTTAATGAATGTCAACTTTTTTTAAAGGACACAAAGAAAATATTTTGAAGGAACTGGAAGCTCAGAGATGGTATCATCACACGTTATTTGTATCATGTTCCTTGACCGAAAATTCAAATTCACAGAATCTTTTTGTGTGTTCCCCAGACACCGGTTTTCAGTAATGGTCCCGTTCTAAACCGGTTAAGGGGTTTTCAACGTTATTTTTTGAGCACTTTCAGGCAAAAAATTTTCAGTCATATAAATGAACTCATATTGATTATTATGAATGATTAAAGTGAACTCAAAATCTAACGATATCATTTGTTTTTTCAAACGCTTACTCTAGAAAAAATCGAGACTTTTCAAAATCCTCTGAAAACCAAGTTAACCGGTTGAAAAACGCAATCACGACAAACGGTTTGATTGATAAAAGCAAAAAATCTGTCGTTTGAATTTCGGTCACTTACAACGTTTGCAAAAAAACCGTTCGATGATGACATGTCTTACGACATTAAATCGGGCGATGAACCGTCAGATATTTATTCCAAATAAAATCGGTTGAAAATTTACCACTTAAGCGCCATCTAGCAAGACAACCTATTTTTTGAAAAGACCGCGAGCATCACCACTTTTTCCTGGATAACCCTTAATAATTTACCTGCGTTAGATTTTCATAGGATATGAACAGCAGACATTGGTCCCGATGTGGACTGGGGATTTTGGGATTGGTTTGGGAGGGTTCAGGTTTTGCAACTCAAACTGAATTTTACACCGTCAAAGCTCTAACGTCTTGGTTAGCTCTGACCGTGATCGTTTCCCAACGACAACTAACACTCAATTTTACTTTGATATTGACATCATTTCTACATTTTCCGGTCATTTCTTCTTCGAGCTAGTTAGAATTATTAATTTTTGAAATAATTAAGAATTGGGTGAATTTTTGAAAGTTGCTCGGTCAGAACCGAAGAGCTGCAGAATGCAAATGCACAAACGGGATTTTATGTTTAAATTTTTTTAATAAATGAGCACAAAATCGTGCAAAGACCAATAAGAGAGGGATTTTTATATGTTTTTATTGAATTTGAAAAAATTTTATAGAAAAATTTGATCATTTTTTCCACAATTTGAAACCGTTGATAAAATTTGAGATTTTTTAAGATTGCTCAATTTTTTTCAAAATTTAACAAAACATTAAATTTTTTTACAAAAACCATATTCGAAAATTTTTTTTAAATTCGAAAACTCTTTCTAAATGATCTACTATTTGTAAAATATATCGTAACTATAATGATGGTGTCAATTTCCAAACTGCTTTCTAAAAGACAAAAAAAATCCATCTTTTCCTAACTTGGCGTCGTGATGATATCAAATATTTTTTCATCTAATATTATTTGTCTCATAACTCTTAATTCTTTTTTTGTCAAATTTCGTTTTCGTCAAACGTTTATAAAAACTAAAGTTACTTTTCTGTGATAAAAATTTGTTGTCAGGCTTGTTTATTGTATCGACTTCCTATACAGCGTAAATTTAGGAGGTTCAGCAGCTTTGTCAAAAAAAAAATTGTATTTTGACGAAAAAAATAAAAAGAAGTTTTGACGAAAAAATATTTCCCCGAAATTCAAGTGTGTCTCTTTAACTTACATTGATTATCAGAATTTATTTGATTAAAATTTGAGCCTGCACACTTTTTTTATTGATTCATTAACAAGAAATACTTTTTATTGGTGGTCATATTAACAAATTTAGCCGCACGGGATATCTATGCTTCAGAACCTGTATCCAAGAGCACGTGTTGGTAAAGGAATCTACCGCCGTTTTTTATTCCAGCACTTATTTTGCTTAAACTAACGCCGATAAGTGTAAATTGCGTCATTTTCTTAATGCAAAACCCAAAATAGTTTTTGGGGGTTTTTCATTCTACGTAAACATTTTTTCCCGGGACGTTCTAATATTCGCACAAAATTTTTCAACCCTTTCGTGTGAAAAGGAAGTTTTATAACCTGGCGTTCTCAAAGAAACTGCAATCTTATTTATGACTCGGTTTTGGGTTCTTTGGGGTCATACTACATTCAAACTATACTTTTTCACAAATTCGATTCGTAGTGAGAATTAGCTTCCATTTGATATGTAACATGACTCGCAATGAATCATTTTTGTAATTTGACCCCAAATGGGTCATATTTTCAACAATTTGACCCTCCAATAATAATCGCTTAGAAAATTTAGATGTTTTCGTGTGCCAAACGTACTTCTTTGACCCTACCGTCTTATAAAACTACAATCGGCATAATCCTTGTCTTGGTCATTTATGGGGTCAATTACATGTCAGAAAAAAAACTTTCACAAGATTCGAAATTCGTTAGTAAAAGATTATCTTTCATTGATTGTAACATGACCCCAAATAGGCATTTTGGTAATTTGACCCCAAAATGGGTCATATTTCAAATTTGACCCGGAAAATGATTCGCCGGAAATTTCAGTCTGCTCAATATTAAAATAAAGTTCGTAGTCCTATAAGATTTACTGTAAACCGATAAATTCTTTGTTTAAACGGTTATTACTGGTAACCGGTTATGGGTAAGCTGGTCCGATTAGTTATTAGTTAGTTTCAAATACCAGCTTCTCGAATGACATGCATCTACACGTTCATGCTATGGTCTAGTTTTTCAATCTATCAATGCATAAAAACAGTGTGCCACAAAAAAAAAACGACGATCATTATATGACACTTTTTTTTTATATTGCAGTACAGCACTGGTACCAATGAGAAGACGTTAGTAGAACCAGATTATTTCTACACAGAACACTGGTGGGGTAAGGTACTTTTTTCGTATTTATTCCAGTAACTGGGAACCTATAATTGATCCAAGCATGCAATTTGAGACTGTTTTCTCTAATATTCTTATGTGATGACTCGTTTATTTCATCTGAAGACCAAATAGAGATGTTTCTTCAAACAAAAAATTCTCAAATTTCAGGAAAGGAAAGCATCATAAACAATGTATAATCATCTTGAGAAAGATTGAAAATCTCTGGTATTTGGAAACACTCATGCGCAGGCTGTTATCAATGCTTTAGGCATAATCTAACGATTCGGTGTCTAAGTGTATCCAACGAAAGCACGGGCGTACTTAGTGTACCCAAATTGGGGTCACACTGAAAATGTATTTGTGAAAAGTGAAATTGAGATAATTTCCAAACGTCATCAGTGTTTGGCCGAGAAAAATAGATAGATATTTTCAACCGTGGTGTCCATCAACGGTCCACCTTAGCGGATTCGACACTGACGGATTTTATTTATCTAAATATGTACTCAATGTAATACGGGTCGATTGGCCAATTTGGTAACTAAGGCATGACCCCTAATTACTTGTTGACTCTGCTGTAATTTGAGTCAATTTGTGACTCTACTTGGCTGAAAAGGACTCATTGTTCTCTACTAGCAATCACCTTCAAGTTTCTACCTGCATAAACATCTATCAGATCCATATACACCGCCGAAAAAGATAAATGCAAACAAAGCATGGTCGAGCTTTTCAGTTAAAAAATTAAATAATAAGCTATATTTTATAAGAAGGCTTCTACTGACAATGACCACCCTTCGAGCGGAACAGGGGCTTGGGAATTTTCAGTTTTTTTCAGCTTTAACTGCATTATGCTACTCACCCTACAGAACCGAAAAGCTCAGAAAGTTAAGAAATTAATACAAAACTTCTGTGATATATATGAATAATATTGATTATATTTAATTATAATTCATGAAATTCACCAATTGATTGTAAATGTGTTTAAAAAGATCGACAAAACCATCAGGCCAATGCTATCAATCCGTTTTCTGTATAATTACAGCAAATTGAACATATGGTCTATATAGGAGAGATAGATTCGAATTAGGAGAAGGTCTCTTTGAAGATACTGTAACTATGGGTCCTATTGTCAAAAATATCCTGTGAATACTATTTCGGCAATATAAAGAAGTAATGTTTGGTCTTATCAAATTTATGCTCTTTTTCAACCTAATATTCTCACTCTGACACGCAATTGCCCTTCGACGGGCCAGTTTTATATTTTACCGTTTCATTAGGGATAACTAAGGCTGTGATCAATTTCTTAAAAAAATTCCCAATTTTTAACAATATCTTTGTTTTCAGGGTGAATCTGACCTCAAATAAAATCGCAATTAAAAAATAATTCGCACGCACCTCAGTGGTTGATAACCCACTGAGTTTCTAAATAAAGAAATTACCGTTCAACATTTCCAATTTTTTGGAGAAGTCTGAACTAATTCTCAAAAACATATTTGCTATAAGTAAATTTTCGCTATTTTTTTAAAGGGGCAAATAGAGAGATTTGCGAAATCACTAAAATGTTTTTCGAGACTAATGAACAATGAAAATTTCATAAATAAGTTAACAATAAAAATTATAATTTTTTAAGAATATACTATGTTCTCTGCTCTTTTCTGATTTCTGAGAAAATGTTGCGTACATGCACTAAGGCATTCTATATTTATTCAAACGTAATAATTAAGAACATAAAAATCACAAATTAATATGGCACGCAAAGCTTTAAACTGAACAAACGTCCGAACAAACATTATGTTTTTTATATTATAGTTTAATTATCTTTAAGTATAATTTTTATGATGCGGCTTTTCTCAAGTGTTAATTTTTTTTTCTCAGTTTAAATTTATGTACAATCTAGATTTTACTAACATGAACCTTGCGAATCTCCATTATTGGCCTTTTTGTTTCCGGCGCCTCACGAGTTAAATAGAAACCAGACAAAGACCGATCGAAAATCTAAATTCAAAGATCAAAGAATTGAATTATTTAATTATTAAAATAACTCACGTGTTATGAATTTAATATTGAAACAATTTGGTAAAACGTGTATGTTGCATGTTAACTCCAGAATTAAGAACGCCAGCATATGTTTTACAATATAGTTTATGAAATACAATTTTAGGGCAGGTCACGAAAATAGTTATTCCTGGGCATAGAATCGATCAATATGAAAATATAAACTTCAGACAAATATTTTTATAATCATTAATTAATAAACATGTCTAAATCAAGGAAAAACTGGTAGTTTTTCTTCAGAAAAAACCGTTTGCTTAATAGCCAATGAGAGTTAATCGAAAAAACTCCCGAAATGACCGATTTCGACGATCAGTTGTATCATAAAATTATCATAAAAATATTTGCTGAATTTATACAGGGTGTAAGGTTTTCCCTTCCTTTTCGAAACTGGTACACGTTGATTTCCGCCGCGTTTGATTTGGTTGAAATCTTGAGAAAACTCTCTGACAACCCAATCAATAACGGCGGAAATCAAGTGTAACCAGTTTGCGAAAAAAAAAGTAAAAAACCTTACAACCTGTTATATTCCTGATTTTGTTTATGAAAAGAGTTCTTTAAAACCATCGTGTGCTATAAAAATTGAAGAATTTGTGTCTATCGAAAGAGTACTCTAGTAGAACACTTCAATTATAAGAAATATAACGCGTTATATTGATCGGCGTCCTTTAAAAACACTTCATCTGTACAAACATTTTGGATTTCTAGAACGGGTTGTATAGGCATCCATATCTTTGAACTAAAAAGTGCTATAATTTTTGATTTACCTATACAACTTCCTTAAATCATTTGATGTCGAAGTCTTTAAAAAATAGAAAGTCTTCCTTAAACTCCCGTATGTTTTATCCGTGGTGTGATGGCCTGTACTCGCAAGTAGACGCCTTAATCATGTATAAAGAAAAATTTACAAAGTGATTCGATCACTATTTGATAATTGACGTTTGTGCGTTTTTTTTTCGAAAATGTTTACTGTATTACAGTACTTGTTTTTTTTGCAAAACAAACAATTAAATCATATAAAAGCCTTTGAGCGGAGTAAAGAAAAAATTCTAAGACTGTTTTTTCTATTACACGATAGCCCCCAAAATAATCACGTGAACCGTATATTTAAGGAATAAGTTGGTAAGAGTAGTACTGATTTTTTTCAAAAATTGGCTTAAATCATTTTTGAACCAAGGAATGGGTTTCTTAAAAGTTTTTAAGCCACTTGTCCATTACACAAAAGTCCAAAAACGAATTCACGTGACCTTCAAATTAGGAAATAAGGTTTTGGTTCAAGTAAACAAATAGTGAATCAAAATTCGCCTAAAAATTTTGGGCAATTAACACTAATTCAAGGGTTTTGGAAACATAATTAATTTTTCAAAAACTCACGTGATCTATTTTTCAAGAAATAAGGATTAATTATGACATATTTCCAAAATCTTAATTTGGATTATGGTGTCAAGTGATTTATTCGGTCTTTTGGTGTAATGTGAAAAAAAGTCTTAAGAACGGTTTGAAGTGACCCTGGAATTTTTTGACGTAATTTCGAGTACTTTTTTCAAAATTACTGTGTACTATGTTTTTTCAAAAGTCTCCATCACGTGGAAGAACCCCTTAAAAGAATCGTAAAGAAATTTCTAAGACTTTTATTGCATACATAGTGGCCTCCGGTTTAAATAGAGCATTTTCTAGAAGTCAAAATTTACGAAATACTGATACAGAAGAATCGTAGGCCGAAAGAAAAAAAGGAGAATGAATCACGAGAAATAATTATTAACCAAGAAATTAAAGAACTCATTTTACATGAGAATGATGATTGAAAAAAACTTCCATTTTTTTTTGCAGATGCACATACCCAAATTGGTGACGGTTCAAGATATTAAATTTGAAAAATTCCAAATTAAACCCTAAATTCGTGTTATTTATAGACGGTGTTTGGAAATCGGAAAAATGAAAGAGTTTTTTAACTTTTCTTATCCCACAATTTGATGACTTGTATAAACTTTTTAACAAATTGTTTTTATAGGAACTGTAGAGAATTCTTTGAATAATAAGATATCATGAAAAAATATTTAGTTGATAATGAATCTTCGCTATATGCTTAATTCAAACGCAAACACCACGTGATGGTGCAAAGACCTCACGGGTCAGAGATGGTCGGCCACAACGGGATTATATTGAGAAAAAAAAATACTATTTTTCAATAAACAGTTTATTTACACTTTTTGATAATTTTTTCCTTTTAAATGTGATCACCTTAAATCATTTGGCTCCAGTAAACTTTAAGTAGCTATAATTTGAAACTAGAATCCGGTGGCCAAAGAATTACAACAAACAAGTCGGAATGAAATATACTTGAATGGAGGGAATAAAGTTTGGAAGCAATGGACTTTCTCAAAAATGGGCGACAAATGTCCAAATGGTAAAATAAGGCAAAAAAATGTTACAGGTCGTCCACAAATACTCTCCACCACGGTTTCATGCTAAACATTCTAAAATAATTTTACGTAAAATTATTCTAATTGAATAATGTTAAAAATGATAATTATAATTCGTATTGTTTTAATACAGTCTGGTGACTAGTTAAAAATACCTCTACAGCTTTGCTGAAAATGAGTGTCCTATTAAGTCACCCCACTTAGTAAGGGCTACTTAAATCGTCACCTATGTTCCCACTTGCGCAATGGTACTTTTAATAGAACCACGATTTTGTTTTGGTCGCTTTTTTTAGGGGCCCACCCTGTGATTTTGACGGGAGAACTAGACAGTAGATCAGCGACAAATGGTTTTTGGCGATGTGAAACCTTGGAAACAAAAAATATTTATATAAAATTCAATAATATACGCAAAAAAATTTTTTGACTTCCTATGGTGGTCACGTGACCGGAAAATAAGTCATCGAATGCTCAAAAAATTAACGAAAAAAAACGTTTTTGTTTCACCGAAAAAAACGAAAAATTCAGATGCAAAAAACCGTTTGTCGCTATCCATAGTCTGGTTTCTCTAGAAACGAATAACCTTTAAGTGGCCCACTAAAAAAAAAGCGAACCTTTGTTTTTTATGAAAACATCACGAATGAAGAACCATATTTTGTTTTTTGACGAAGATGATAAGATTGAAGAAAAGTTTTCATGCGGATGATTACATGTTGTGATAATATGCTTTAAATTAACGAAATTATTTCAAAATTTAAATAATGAATGAATCCCGAAAATTCGAGAAATGTATTAATTTTCAAAGACAGATTGCACTAATAATTCAAGAATTGTTTGTACTAAATTTGATTTTTAGGCCCGAATAATGAGGCCTTTTGAAGAGAAAGTTGATACATTTTTCGCTTTGAGGTGACTTAAGGGTTCCCATCCCTACATTTTCTTCAAGTTATTATGTCATAAAAATGCACCAAAATCAATCTTTTATGTGTTGAAAGCACAATACAACCCAATATAAGAAAACGAAAAAAAATTCGAAATTTTTCGCAGTTTTTTCTGAGTATTTTTTTTCAAAAATTAAGTGGAAAAATAACTTTGTTTCAAATTTGACGCGCCCAAAACATGCAAATTTCGGCCTTGACGTAAGCCAATTTCTCTTCATCAGTGTTTTTCCAGCTTTCTCTCTTGAGCCGTGAACTTTCGAAAAAATTTGAAGACACTTTTTTTCCGAAACTTTTTTCACCGTGACTTGAAAAATCATATTTTTAGTTTGGGGTCGAAAATGTAAAAAAAACGGCTCACAGAAGTTAATTTGTTCTGAGCTTTGCGTTTTGCGAAAAATTTGAGTGAATTGTGAACTCTATACCTCAGGAGGAGGGGACTTTCCGTTTGGCTTAGGTCTCCCTGTTTTCGCTAATGGTCAGGGAGTGTATTCATGGCAAAAAAGTTTTTGACAACACATGTCTTTAGCGCAAGATTAGGTCCTCTAGTCTACAAACTGCGCTACATATCTGAATAATATCCTGAAGTCCGTGTTTTCGCCAATATTCATCGAGAATATGTCAAATTAGGTACCGGGATACCCCATAGGGGTACCCTAATGGGAGGGTACCTGCTCCTACATTTTCTGCAGTTATTATGTCATAAAAATGCACCAATCAATTGTTATGTTTATGAACGAGATAAAAACAACCCAAATGACAACAAAAAAAAATTACGAACTTTTTGCGTTTTTCGATTTTTTTTAAAGGTATTTTCTCAAAAATTATGTTCAAAATAACGTCTTGTGTCAATTGACCACTAAAACTTCAAAATATCGGGTTGACGTAAGCCAACTTTCTCTGTCAAGTGTTTCCCCCAGCTTTCTTTGAGCTACTTTCGAAAAACGAAGCACATTTTTTTCGGAAATTTTTCCCGTGACCTTGAAAAATCATAGATTTTTTGTTTGGGCCGAAATTTGACAAAAAACCCCCTACAAAGTTTCTGTTGTCAAGCTAGCTTTTGCAAAAATTTGGAGTAAATTTTTGAAATTTTAACCTAGGAGGAGATAGATTTTCCGATGAAAAAAGCCAAAAACGGTATTGGACGGTTTTTAGCCGTATTCTCTCAAATAAATATAAGGCACTATCGCACCAAGCTTACCTTCACAAAAGTTTGTATACTAATTATAAGGTTATGTTAAAATTAAGGTTTATTTCAAAGATATATCTCAGAGATGTAGGCAATTTCCAGTTGGCTTAGTGAGCTCTTGTGCCGCTTATGTGTGAAAGAGTGTGGTCATACAAAAAAGTCTTTGACAATCTTTTTTTCGCAAGTTGAAGGCCTAGTTCTAACAAACTGGCTAATCTGAATTTATAATCTCGAGGGCTGTTCGCTAATATTTAATCGAGAAATGTCAAATTAGGACCTGGATACCCTTAAGGGACAATTTGAAGGTCAAAATTTATATAACCATTTTCAAATTTCCCGGTTCACCTTAAACCTGGATTTTGTTTTTGACGAAGTACAGTTTAAGACTGTAACAGTTAAACAATGTAAAGTTTAACTCGGGTAGGGCCGCAGCCGTTAGCTTTCCAAAACGTTCATAATACATCTACGCATGTTTCATAAGTTGACATGGTTACGCATCGTATACGACGGCTGAGCGTTTTATCAACTAAGCTGTATTTAACAGTTGAATTTCTCTAATTTGAAATATAATTTTTTAATTCGTAGAGCTTCATTCGAAAATTTGGCTGCTACCATTTTTATTTGTAGTAGCCGTTCTATTAATAGAAACTTAACCCCTGGAATCACAGAAAAAGAGTTCGTCAAGGCACCAAAACGCTAGCCGGATATCGGGCTTCTACTTTGAGACGTTGTGTTACAAGAAAGCTAAGGTGGTTGAAGCTCCAATTATTGTGCAATAGAAGTTGAAAAGTTGATATTTTTTGCATCAATCATTTCAAATTCCAGAACTTTTGATTTTTAGTTCTAGAAAATAAAGTTGGAAAAACAAGGTGTATTTAAAAAAAACAGATTTCATGCACTTTTTTATTTATTTTAATTTTATATAGTAATCATGACAGTGATTGATTGGATTTAATTTTTATAATAAATATATCTTTTTTCATGGAATAACTTAAATGAAAATTGTTGAAAATTTCACTTCTATAAAAATATCTGTGCCCAATGATACGAATAAATTTTAATGTTTAGTATTTTTGCTATGCACCAGAACACTCTTCCCTAAAAACTGGCTCATCTCAACATTTGTAATTTTAATGTCAGTTCGAAATAATTATTCCGGAAGTGTTAAAATTCGGCGAAAAATTCGACCAAATATCCAAAACAAAATTAATTTTTTTCCGAAGTTCACCGCAAAAACTTTTTATAATGTATTCGGAAGAAAACAATCTATGACTTTTTTTGCCCTTTTAGAAGGTTTAGGTAAGATTAGAGACCGATATAGTCGGCTACTCTGATCCAAGGGTTAACGTTTCTATTAACACTTATCTCAAAATGAAATTAATTTTTAATAATATTATTAAAGTTTTGTAATTTAGAAGAGTATTTTAAAATTTGGAAAGTTTTAACCAATTAAAATAAATTACATTCAGCAATTTAAAGACGTGCTAAGGGGTACTGAGTCGCTGGAATTGAATTTCTTCGATAAAAAAATAGCCAACCAGAGGCTTAGGATACTAGTCAGATTTAGCCATCTGTAGACCTATCCTAAGGGATTCTATAGGCAAATGGGACTTTTTGAATTGCTTATTCTCCTCGACATAGACATAGTAGTTGACTAAAACAGTCTGTAAGTTAGTTCCGTAATCTCTGGAAGAAACGTTTTAAATTATATTTTTTAAGCTAGGCATGGTTTGAAGCCAGACCGGCAAATTAGGTTAAACCGTACAAAAAATTTTTTGAAAAAAGCCGTATTTTTTTTCGTCCTATTTAGGAAATGTTTCAAAAGTTTGACATTATCTGCGAAATTCAAAGCGGAAAGAATGTCCGATTTGTTTCAATTTTCTCATTAAAAAGGTATCAAAGCTGCGAAAAGGATGTTTTTTGCTACTCTTGGGCCACGGACAAACATTGGTATTTTTTTTCAATGCTACAGTGGCAAACTAGTCTCGCGCTCACACCAGCTCCTCGTAATAATTGTCAACAAAATTCGCGCGCGCGCACTCAACCATTTTTAACGTGCCCAGATTTGGAAAATTTATTTTTGACATCCATTTCGTCCTAATCATTTTTTTTTAAACGCAAACGACGTATGTGAATGTTGTGGTGTCCGACACCTAAATCACGCCTCTCCCGTCGTTGTGCGTAGATATCAATAGGGGTTTTGAATGGACTGCGCAAGTTAGAACCTACCGAATGTTTGTGAGAAACGGATTATAAACTATGACCAATTATTTAACCGTCGAGCGCTAGAGCAGAAAAGATGTTTTTATTTTCGACACTCAGAAAAAATTTTTAATATTTTTTCCGAAAATTTGTTGGTATTTTTTTACCGATGTTTGAGTTTTTCCATGACTAAAAAGCCACGTTGAGGTTCAATAAGTCAATAAAATCAGACCCCTAGCTCGTTTTAGTTCAAAAAGATACGACTGCCTGAGAAACCTATATTATATAGGCTATATCCATTATGATGGCCGAGTACATAAAACTCATTCCCTATTCTGTTTAACAGTGCAAATCAGGATATTTATGTTGACTCGGCATCATAATGGATAGACCAGAATAAGCTTGTTTCAAATTATGAAAAATCAGAATTGTTGCACATCCAGTTCAAAATAATTTTCAGTACACAAAGATATGGGCTACCTATAGAGACCCTTAAGCTTGTGGAAAAAAACATCCCCAATTTTTTGTATGCAATACACTCCTCACACATAGCGACAACAAGAGGACCTAAGCCAAAATGGCGAAACTATTCTCTCCTCCCAGAGGTTCAGCATGTCGAAATTAGCCTGAGAATTTGACACAACGTTGGTGAAATGAGTAGGCCAAAATAAACCCGACAGTTTTTGCTAGAATTTCGCCTTATTTTTCTACTAATTGTGGAAAAAAACCACCCGTTTTGGGCAATTATTTGTCGAAAGAACTATCTCCTCCAAGGAAAAATTTTAAAATTCATTCATTTTTATTTTCTAACGATTTACGACCTCCAAGACTCGAAATATCTTTTTTAAGGACCCACGAGAAAAATTTTTCGAAACAAAAAGTGCTCCGATTTTTGTGTAAGTAGGTAAAAAGAAAGCCACCTTATCAAAAAGTGGCTTACGTCAAGGTGATATGTTAAACGTTTTTAGTTGTTTAATTAAAACAAACCTAATTTTTTTAGTTTCATTTTGAAAAAAATACTTAGAAAAAAATCGAACAAAAAACCGGCGATACATTCGAAAAAAAAATTTTTGATGATTTGTCGTACGCTACACTTTGTTATCACCCGGTCATTTTGAATCTTTTTTTAATGCCCCTAAGCCCCATTAGAAGGAACAGCTGACCAGCTACACTCTTAAGGGTGCTGGTGTCGCCTGATCAGGCTGTTTTCAATGCGGTTTTCAGCATTATTGTAATCTGATACAATGCAACCTAACGCTGACACATGAACCTTGACTGAGTCTCCCAGAAACCAAGAAAGCTATCTTCTCTTAGCATTCTACATTCAATTCTTTAATTCTTTTTATGTCATAAGCAGTACAAACAGTCCATTAAGAACCCAATTCTCGAATTTTGTTTTTGACGGCCAAAAAAGGGCTCTAATGGATTGCTTCGTACTCTGCGGTCTCCGAACCTACTAAAATAAGTTAAAAAAAAATGATGAACATTGCGGAGGAGATAGCTCTTGAGAGGTTTTTTGCCGGTTATGGAAGGGTCCTTGTGGGCGTAGGTTATTGTATAAGATTACATTTAGTGAAATTACATGTTAGAATTTAACCTATCCAGATGACTATTCTTCAAATTGAGCCAAGTTTGTGCAGTACCAGTCTATCCATATAACGCTAAGAAAACCGTGGAAAAACTTCAAAAAACACCTTTTTCTAGCTGATTTGGATCAAAGTGCTACTGCACAAAAACTTGCTCAACTTGAAGAATAAGTCTTGAAGGTCAATTCAGCACTACCTACGCCCACAAGAGGACCCTTCCATAACCTTCAAAAAACAACACTCAAGAGCTTATCTCCTCTACAATGTTCAGGATTTTTTTATGTTTGGACTTTTGGAGCAGCAGTACTAACAATCCATTGGTAGCTCTCTTTCAAAAATGTTTTGCTGTAACGAAAAAAAAATCCGCGAAAAAACGCGAAATCAAAATTTTTAAACGAAAATTGAACGCAAACAAATATGGCCGTCACAAACAACATGTTCGAGAACGGGCCTCTACATATATGTCCGTCCCTGATTCGCTGGAGCCTGACATAAAACAATTAGTACAGAAATGACGGTAAATTCTAGAGAAGATACGCTTTCCTAGTGTGTTCTGGGATCTTAGTCAAGGTTCCTGTGTGAGCGTAAGGTTGCATGCTATCATATTACCAGATAAGTGCGAAATGATCTTTGAGAGCAGAAGTTTTGGCGATACAACCTTCTGCCAGTTTACGAAGAGAACGCGGTCGAAAACAGCCTAATCAGCGACACCACACCCTAACTCGTAGGACTTTAGACCATGCAATTCTGTACCCAAGCTCGAATTAATTGGCGAGCTTGCCCCACTTATGTAAATCGGCCATATTAGCAAAGTTTCATATCAACATTCATTTTTCAATAGCTTAAAAATAATATTCAGCCAATTGGCTATAACCATTGAAAAACAAGAATCAAAAATTTAAAACCGGAATTAAAAGGCATTTAATAAGGATAAGAAACAAAGAAGTTGCGAAAAATTACCTCCAGTCTACACAAATAAACGTGCAATAATAAGATGAAGATAAACCTTAAGTTTAATTTGAAACTACCTCATATAAAACTTCCAAATGGATTCTCTATTCGCTCTGTCTAAAAATAATATATGTTTTCTACAAATTCCTAGTAAAAATGACTCTTCAAATTAATTTTTGAATGTTATTTCTCGTGATAAGCAAAGAGAGAGAAAGAGACAACGTCTACGCATGCAACCTTCACTGATCTTATGTGATCCATATTTCGGAAGTTTTGACTTCTAGAAATGCTCCTAATTTTAACCGGACGCCAATGTTTCACAAAATGAATACAAAATAAGAAGTCTTGAATTAAAAAACTCAATTCGGTAATTATTGATTAGATCAATTATTGATAATTAAGAGATCGAGATATAAAAATGTACTGAAGCAGACCTCGTCGTGGAAAGTGCTTGTCGATGGTGCCAACAAGCATTGGCAGATTATGAATAGTTTTAAACGATCTTTTAAGGGTCTTCGTAACTAGATTTGAAGTATTTTGAAGAAAAATGAAACATAGTACCTGTAATCAGTACTACTCGATATACGGGTAATGTTGAAAAAGTTCTCAAATTGACATAAAAATAACTTTGGGAGAACTTTAGACGTTTTTAAGAACTTTTTCTCATACAGACCAAAGTCCGAATAAAATCAGGTGAAATAATTCCAAAAAATATAGGGTTTTGAAATAATGTCATAGATAAATCCGTTATTTCTCGAAAAATAAGATCACGTTGAACCGTGTTTGGATAATATTATGATGTCAAAAACTCTTCCAAATTAGGTGTTTATTGGCAAAAAATTTCGGGCTAATTTGATCACTATTTGTTTACTTTAACCAAAACTTTCTTTCCTAATTTGGAAGCAGTTAGTGATCGTTTTTTGGACTTTCGTGTAAATGAAAACTGTCTAAAGAACCCTTTCATTTTGTTCAAAAAGTGATTTTAAGCCAATTTTGAAAAAAAAACAGTACTATTTTGCCGCCCTTATTTCTTGAATATACGATCAACGGGCTATGGGCGTAATGGAAAAATATGTCTTAGAATTTTTTCTTATCACGATGAGAAAGGTGTTTCATTTTGTGATGCAAAAAAATTTATGCAAAAAATAAGTACAGGGTGTAGAGGTTTTTTCTCTCTCTTTTTCCACATTTGGATGACTTGATTTCCGCCCGTTTTGATTGGTCGATCTGAGAAAGACGATGGTTTGCCAAAATTCATTAGCGTTCTCATCGCTCCCAATTGGGAAAAAAAGGGAAAGACTCTTACACATGTACTGTAATACAGTAAAAATTTCAAAAAACAAAAACGCACAAACGTCAATTTTTTCAAAGTTTAGTCGATAACTTTATAACTGATCTTGTCATTAATGATTAAGGGGGTAAGGTGTCGGTTTTTTTTAGCCGCGTTATAGAATTAATTATGATACATTAATATGGTATGAAAACTAAAGTTGACCGCCGACAAGGAAGTCTCATGGTGGCATTATTTTTTCAAAATCATCTAGAACAAAAATCTACAGAATTTTCAAAAATTCGAATACTTTTTTTGCTTTAACCGCAGAAAACGGTATTCCATCATGGATATGAACCATTTTTTGTATTGGTGAATATGAATCCCACCGAAGAACGATGCATGACATTAAAGATTATCGGAAATGTCCAAATCGAATTCTAGAAATCAATATTTAAAGCCAAAATGTTAACCTAATTATCCGAGATTTTGACGCTGATTGGTTAACGAAAAATTCTGATTAGCTGTAGTCCAACTTTTGATCAGTGAAAACTCAGCTTCAATTGGTCCTGTACTTTTGGTTCCGATCAAGACGAACTTTTTGTCGAACTTTTCATTTCCGGTTTACTTATAATGCATATTTCTAGAATCCTAGGTTGAACTTCAAAAATCCTGAGACAAATAACATATTGCGGAACTATTCATCTACCTGAGTCGAAACAAAACGGTCTTATTCGAAGCATCCGTCTAGGAGAAGTATCACTTTGAGAGACGAAAAAATTGTGAAAAATCGGCCGTTCAAAAGTGATTCTAGAAAAATTCAAGAGTCGAAATTCAAAAAATGGCTCCAAGCATATTAGTAACCTCACGTCTTTCCGTACTCTGTGTAAATTTTCAGACGCTTTGTATGTGGGGTCTAAAAGAAGATCGATTTTGAAAAAACACCACTCGTTTAGTGCTCTAATGAATAGACTCAACACACCGGTGGTCGTGATTGTAACAAGGTTTACTTTGAGAAGTGTAACGATCGTTAGACGAAGGTAGAATCCTAACAAAACGGAGTATCCTCAGAATCTTTTTACAACTGCCCCTAGATTTGTTCTGAATGGCGTGATTGAAAAGGTACCGAAAGCGACACCTACGCGCCTTAAGGGGGTTTCTATAGGCAAACTGGATCTCTTTGATTGCTTATTTCTCTCGGCTAGACATAGGAAGTAAATAAAACATTCCATGATGAAGTTCGTTCGGTAATCTCTGGTATGACGTTTTTGAATCATATTCTTGGAGATAGCAGTTGATCAACGGTAAATGAGGTTAACCAGGAGCAAAAATTTTTTTGAAAAAGCTGTTTTTTTTTCTCCTATTTAGGAATGTGTTTCAAAAATTTGACGATTAATCTGCGAAATTCAGAAGGCCGGAAAAAACGTTTTGCCCTTTTTGTCTTTAATTTTCTCACTAAAGAAGGTACAAAGTGGCGAAAAAGGATGTTTTTTGCAATTTGGCCAGGAAAAGTTTATGTTTTTTTCAATGCTACATGCAAACTATTTTTTCCCGTGCACTATAGTTTTTTTTCGTAATAAATTGGTGAACAAAATCTGTTTTGGCCTGATGTTACGATTTCATTTTTTAACTCCCAGAGTACGAACCTTTGAAAATTTATTTTGACATCCATTTTCGTCCAATTCATGGTTTTTTACAGAGCAAACGATTCGTAAGTTGAATGTTTTTGGAAACCGGTATTATAACTATGTCCAAATATTTAACAGTTCGAGCGCTAAGCAGAAAAGAATTTTTATTTTCGACACTCTGACAAAAATTTTAATATTTTTTTCCGAAAATTTTGGTAATTTTTTTGCAGGTTAAATATGACTAAAATAAGCCACGTTGAGTTCAAAATACCTAAAATCAGACCTCGTAGCTCTTTAGTTCAAATATAGACTTGCTATGAGAGACCTAATACTCAAAAATAAGCTTGTTTCAAATTTTTCATGAAAAAATCCAGAATGTTAAATTTTTCAAAATTTTTATTTCTTTATACTAACTTAATCACAATCTACTGGAGATCAAGAAATTCCTCCAAGATCCCAGTCAAATAATTTCAGTAAAAAGTATAATGGGCGCCTTATAGAACCCCTTAAGCGTCGTAAAATGCGATTACATGGTTGTATTGGCGACGCGTCGCCATAAACGAGTCTACGAGTATGTTTCTATTCCGACGGGCATTATAATTCAAACGTTTGGAATAATCAGATTTTTGAATATTTTGTGAAAATGAAAATTTGTAAGATTGATACATAAAAAGGCGCACTGTGAAAGGGAGATCGAACTGAAAATCGATGTTTTGAATTGAAAGAACGCAAAGCATGGGTCCAATAGTCAAGTAAGTGAACATATTGTTTTCTAAACTATGAGCTAAATATCTCTATTTGAAGAATTGCGAGGTTGAACTTTAAGATCGAAAGGTAAGATGAATAATAATGAGGTCGAAATTATGAAAAATAAACTGAAGAAAATACAGTAGAACAGTTCAGTTAGAGATACAGTGTTCCTGGAGGTTTAAAATATATTTTTCATTTAATTTTACAGTAGTTAACAGTCCAAGAGAAAACTCGGCCAGCTTCGTCACCGGGTGAAAAACTTTGAGTGGTGCGTGAGAAATCCAATGAGTTATCGAATTGATTTATTTTGTCTTTGTGTTGGGGCAGGGCCAATTTACCGCACGTTGGACTCAAACCGCTCTTCCCATAACGCAACCAGATATAGTCCATATAACATCAGCAGAATTAACGGCTAAAAATAAACAGAAATAAAGTTTTTAAGAAGGTTGTATATACAGGCTATATTTCCAGCGATCTCGAGAAGTAAAAGAGCTTATTTTTCACTTTTTGACACTCAAGACTTGTTTTATTATCATAATCATAAAAAATTTAGGTGTTGAAAAAATGATAAATGTTTTGCTCTCTAGCGCCACGACAACGGTTAAATGTTGACTATATTTAATATTTATTAACTTAATAATACCACTTTCCAGAAACAGTTATACTAAAGAATTCGTTGGGTGCTATCTCAAAACTAAATATGAATGACGCTTCAAAAAAGTTTTCGAAGTTCAAAAAATAATTAATATATAGTCGTAATTTATATAATCGTAATTTAATATATCGTGATCCTGGAGTCACGTAAAATGAAATTTTAGAAATAAACAAGACTTCATTTTTTTAAATATTGCCCAAAATGTCCAGTTCTTTTCAAAAATAGATTCGGTTAAATACATATGAACAAAATAATATTTTTTATCGGTAAAAAATGGCAAACTTTTTCCATATCTTTTTAAAGAACTTTTAGGAAACAAATCATAAAAAACGAAATACCAGTTTTCGTTTGTTTTTTAATCATGATATTGGAAAGAATCAAGCTTTTTTTTGAAAGACGGTGAAAAATTTTCTGCTCGCATTACTGCAATTTCCGGTCTGGTCAAACAGGGCCCAGAAAAAAAATTTGATAAATTGAACAAGTATTATTTTATTTGTTTAATTTCCTCAAATTCAAGATGATTTCGTACAATCTAAGTCATCAATTTCCTAAACTGAAAACAAAGTTTGCCAGATTATTAACCGATTAAAAGTGCTCCAAATGTTGCGTGCATGTCGCACCCGACAACCCCTAAGAGGTTACTTTAGAATATTTACTGTTTGGTGAAGTTGGATGATCTTACAAGGGACAAGCTCGCTTGCCCACACGGCGTATTTGTTCCATCATCTAGCCGTCGATAGCAGAACCCTGCGGCCTCTCCCATTCCCTTCCTGCCGGTGCCGCACGCAGCTAATACCGAATCACTGGGCATGTACGCAACTGATTAAAAAATAAATTAAGCTCTGAGTAAAAAAAAAATACGATTATAAAAAGTATTTCTACTCAAGTTTCGAGAATTCTAAAAATAGAAAAATTTCAAAATTATTGAATTTTATACAAAATACCCAGTGAGATTCCATTGATTGGGGAAAAACCGAAGATTCTTCTCCGATGCAGGCAAATATATCCCCGTAATCCAACAAGCCTCACAAATCTTTCATTCAACTTTCTGCATGACCGTTAAAACCGACTCAAATTGAATAACTGAAATATCCCAAACAACGCACTCTGCACGAAGCCGAGCCAGAGAGCAAAAATGCATATTCTGGAACAAGCTCGCAAAACTGTTATTTCGTCAGAGTGAGCTCGGAGGAATTTAAATTGGGAAATTGCCTTTGATTTTGGTCGACGATTCAGGCTGATATGGAGCTACGCTTCGTGCGTTATAAAAATCACGTCCTCGCCCATCGGTGGCAGCGCGAAGTTATATAGAATAGGATACTCTTCGAAAACAATGTGACCTGAAACATAAATTTAGGACGAATTTTAATAGAAAATGAAAAAAAACATGTAAATATAACATCAATAGCCAAGTTGAAAAAAATAGGTTGCCGAATTAGAATTCTGTAAAATGTCAAGAATATTCGTCCCCTTAAAAACTGCCAAATTCCATGAAAAACCCCTTTAATTTTTCGAATGTTTAGAGTTAAAAATGTACTTTAAAATATAGAAGAAAAAAATAGAGACCAAAACAATTCTAGACTTAAATATTTTGAAACATTATGATATATGTTGGTGAAATTAGTTCAAGTGTTCTTAATTCGCTTTGTGTGGAACGAATTACCGACCCGGGTTCAATTTTTGCTAAAAATTATATGAACAATCGGACCTTTTTGTGTTTTTCGTACAGATCGAAAGAAAATGGACGTGAAGGAACTATTATTCAGTTCCGCAGTAGAAATCTATTTGTTTCGTGGTCAATCTCGAACATTTTTGATTTTTGGACATGAACGTTCTTAGAAACTTATTAAGTCGTACAGTAATTGAGCGTTTAACCCTTGTGAGCACAGAGCCAACATATTGTGGCTCAAGCATACTAAGAACATCAAAAGGCAAGCACGGGATCGTAGAATGTTTCTTTCAAAACACATTATTAGAAGCAATTTGATTCGGGTTTCCGAAAAATTTGAATTTACGGGGTGTTGATTTATTAGGATTTTTCGCCTATGGTTTCAACTTCCTGAAAATTTTTCGAACTAACATAAAATACAAAATGTGAGATTAGCCAGTTCTTTAGGAAGTCTTCTTGTGGGCAAGCAGACAACAGTTGAAATTACAAATTTATCTAGGGGCAGATATTCTTTTCACGGAAGTGTGAATATTTCTAAATGTCAACTTCAAGTATCCCAATGAAAAAAAAGTCATTATAATAAAAATGAATTTAAGCAATCAAAAATTGTCTAAGTTGTACGTTCAAACCATATTTACTTGAAAAATAATACAGAACAGTGTCAATAATCGCCGCTTGTTAAGGAAAAATAGAACATTTTTTATCAAAAATCACATGATTTTTCCATCGCAAAATTTTTGACTTATTTATAAAATACTTTGATTTTATGAGATATAAAATCCATAGCTGAACGAAAACTATGACGGTAGGCCAGTACTGTGCATCGTTTCCAACAGAAATGTAACTCTAGAAGACAACATGTGACCGGTGTAAGTTGTCACTGAATGCTATAAAGCCTTGCTTTCTCACTATAATTTTCTAGAAACTAAAAAATTAAAATTCTAGAATATAAATGTCCGGGTGCAAAAAATATCACCTTTTAACTTCCGTAATGCAGACAAATGAAATTCCAACTGCTTTAGATTTCTGTAACAACATTGCAAAAGTACAGCCCACTAATCATTCACGCTTTTTATAAAAATGTAGTTAATCCCATAATGAAGGCTGCAAAATCGCCCCATTTGAGTGGTGGCAGGATGCCTCTGCGAATAGAAACAATTTGGATGCTTCCAGGGTTAAGACGCTATTCGAATTTGGATTCCGTGGGGTCGATTTGTCCCCAATAGCGCTATTTTTTAAGCTGCATATAGCCTACTGTTTCTGCTGCTCTAAGCGGTTCGTGGACCATATAGAGCTAACTATTTCGAAATTCTGATCCTGAGGTCGTTTTACTCCTCAATGGGCCCATGGCGGGCCATATTTTTTTGGCCTGTCCGTTCTGTACCCTTGGCGGCTCTGGTGCCCTTGGCGGAACTTTTTTATATCTCTACCAAGGGTTAAGGGTATCCCGGTCCCTAATTTGACATATTCTCAATGACATATAGCCAAACAGAGCTTCAAGATATTATTCCAGATAAGCCAACTTTGTAGAACTAGCCTTCACTTGCAAAAAAATGCCAAAACTTTTTTGTAGATACACACCCTTCATCACCATAAACACACAAGGCCAACCTAAGCAAAAACGGCAAATCATCCCTCCAGGTTTTATTTAAATAAACCCAAATTTTTACATAAGCTGTATAATAGTGATGCATAAAACTGTTGTAAGAAGCGTTTTTGTCGATAAATGCCCTATTTATGTCAGAATATGAAAAAATCCGGGCCAAATACCGGTTTTTGGACTTTTTTCAGTCGGAAAATCTGATCTGCTCCTAGGTTAGAATTTCAAAAGTTTTCAAATTAGTGAAAATTTCAAAAACATCGTTTTTGTTTAATTTCGACACAGAACAAAAACAGATGAATTTTTTCAGAGGTCAAGTGAAAAATTTTTCAAATAAAATGTGCTCCGATTTTTTGAAAGTTAGCTCAAAGAAAGCTGACGAAACACTGAAGAAAAAGTTGGCTTCCGTTCAAGCGGAAATTTTGAAGTTTTAGGGGTCAAATTGAAACAAACGTTATTTTATTCGAACTTAATTCTGAAAAAAAACTCAGAAGAAATTCAAAAAATTTCGAAAAAATTTTTGTTCTATGTGGGTTGTTTTGGCTTTTAAAACATCAAGCGATTGATTGGGTGCACTTTTTATGGATAATAACTGCAGAAAATGTAGGAACGGGATACCTTTAAAAGTGGGCGTATTGCGACTCTGATTTGACATTTTTTCCTTCTCCCCTCGTGAAAAGAGATAATAACTAAAAAAAAACTAACAAGGAGAGTATTTCACAAATGAGAAAATAACCGAAAAATGCTAATTTGTAGATCTATCTTAACTCCCTGCGAAAAAATACATCAACAATGCTATTTTTGACCAAACACAGAAGGTACAGTGATCCGAACAAGGTTGCATTTTTCCAAACTGCAAAAAATCTAATCTCCTCCCAGAGTTCTTATACAAAGTTGAGCATCGAAAGATTCTGTCAGCAAGAATCACTGTAACGGTAAGTCAGTCAATCGTTTAAAGGCGAAGCTTTTATCGATCCGGAGACTGGACACAACTTCTAGAAGCCAAATAAACCGATCGATTTTCAAATTTTCAGACTTCAAAATCTACTCTCCTCCGAAGATATGATTTGCAAAAATAGCTTCAAATTTGTATCAAGTAATTCTCCAGAACATTTGTAAGAGAATAATGCGCGGAGCTTTTTTGCAATGTTCCAGCTAAAAACTACAGAAATAGTGCAATTTTTTTTGGTCATTTCCAGAAAATTTCCCGAAAAAAAAAGTGCTTCGATTTTTCTGAAAGTAGGAACTCAAAAGAAAGCCAGTGAAACACTGATTGCGAAAAATCGGCTAACCGTCAAGTCGATATTGAGTGTTAGTGTCAACATTTGAGCAAACGTATTTTTATAACTTCCAATCTTTTTAAAATAGCTAAGAAAAAATCGAAAAGAAAATGCGAAAATTAAGGGTATATTGCTGTCTGATTAAAATAAAGGCCGTAGAGGCATTAAAAAGCTCTAAATGATACGGGGTTGAAAATTAATGTAACTTAGAACCCAATCATTAAAACAAATTCGAAATGTTTGCATTTTTCGGTATGCTTTTTCGAAGTATGTTGATAAAAAGATAATAGTTAAAAAATAACGTTTGCGTCGCAATTTACCCACTAAACTTCAAAATATCGCCTTGACGTACGCCAACCTTTCTGCATCAGTGTTTGACTGGCTTTCTTTTGAGCTCCTTTCAAAAAATCGAAGCACTTTTTGTTTTCGGAAATGTTGTTTGAAAATGACCAAGCAAAAAGTCAGTATTTCGAGTTGTCAGCTGGAAAGATTTGCTTACAAAAAGACTGCACTAATGCCTTCCTAAATTCAATTCAATTCTCTCTCTCCGAGGATAGATATGAAAATTAAATTTGAGCATTTGGCAAATATATCTTCGAGTGAGATAGATTTTGAAGTCTGGAATGTGAAAAAATCGTCGTTATTTTGGCGTTCTAGAATTGTTCCAGTTGCCGATCCAATAAAAAGCTTCGCCTTAAAAGATTGAAAGACTCACCGTATCGTGATCTGTTGAAAATTTTGAACTAAATTTGATATACCGTCTGGGAGGAGATAGAATTTGCAAGTTGGAAAAGGTCACCTGTGTTACGATACTGTACCTATGTGGTATGACTTCAAAAATATTAATTGGGTATGTTTTTGTCGCAAAGATTAAAGAATGAGATCTACAAATGTAGCATTTTCGGTTTTGGCTCAATACGCTTTTGTTTTCAGAAATATGCATCGGTGAATATGTGAATTTGCCAGAGTATACCACCCCTAACCTCGAGGCATAATACGGTATATGATATTCCCTTTGAAAATGGTAAAGTCACTTTAAATCAGCCAAAAATAGGAAAAAAGATTAAAAAAATCTCTTTAGCAAATACATTTTAAACTCAACTAATGTGAATCTGAAAAATCACCAAAATTTCATGAAAAAAGGTCAAAAGTTTTATGACGAGTTGATTGGGAAAGGACCATTTGTTCCGAGAGGAAATATGATTTTCCGTTGTTGACTTAGGTCCGCTTTATGTGGTGGCAGTGTGATGCATGCAAAAACAACATTTGACAGCATGTTTTACGCAGATGGAACGGCTAGTCTACAAACTGGCTAATCTGAATTATTCCCGGGTGTTTCTAAATGATTATGGAAAAATTGTGCAAATTAACCACCATGACCATTAGTCTTACTTCCGGAAAAAATAACTTTGACTCAACCCCATCTTGGAGTGTGAAAGTTTTACAAATAGGTCAGGATCTTAAAAAAGTGTTCTTTGTGAGTGACGAATTTGCGAAAAATAGCATCCTAAGACATATCTGGAGCAGAAATTATTTTTTGGGAGTGAAATATTCACAAAATATCCAGATTTCGATTTATAGTATGGATAAACTAAATCGAGTATTAAATCGAGAAAAACTAACATCTTTTCCTAAAAAACGTGATTTTTTTCATGAATATTTTTGAACTTATTAAAAAAATATTTTTTGATTCCCAACAGATAAAGTACTCAACATAGTATAGTAGAACAAAGCACTGCGCAGTTATGAGATAACATAACATTCTGAGCCTACCATGACGTAGTATCACGTGGTTAATTAACCTTGCTTTTCAAACGTTTTTTGTCTAGAATTAAACATAAAATTTCTAGAATATAATATAATTTTTTCCAAAGTTTAACTCTTGAATTTTATCAGGAAAAATTGAAGGTGATCTTATAAAGAGTTTTCTGTAAACAACGCTAAAAAAAATCCCTTCTGAAGGGCATTATGCCTTGGCGGAACTTTTTTATATGCTTGCGGAGGGTTAAGGGAGTGGTGTCGCGATTTTGACAGTTTTACGAAAGCTACTTTTATTGGACTAAAGCTAGCAGAGCTGATATCCCAAAGAACTTTTGCATCTTGAAGAAACCAACTTCTTACGGTGATTTTTTAATTTAACAGTAATCTGATACAATCCCACCTACGCTTTATTAAATTCCTCGCTAAAGAAAACAACTGCAGAATGAAATTTTCTCCTCAATCTGCCACCATTTATTTCATTATTTTTTGTGTGTCAGGCTCCAAAGAAGCCTCACACATAATGAATCATTGTCTTTACTCGGAAATTGTTTGCTTTTGGCGGCCCAAAAAACGAAAACAAAAATTAATTTGATTTATTTATGATTTAAATTAGAAAGATGCGCCTATTGTTTTCTTTATGTGACGCTACCGAGTTAAAAAGTTGCACGGACTACAAATTCCTTAAATAGTGTTTTATTTACAGAAACAAAATAATTTCGAGCATTTTTTTCTGGTTTCTACAATTTTGTCAAAAATTTAGGCTCAAATGAAAAGGTTGAACATGGCTCCCAAGAGACGCCGAAATCAAAATAGATTAAAAGAATCACTCTAATGGAATTGTCGAAACGAATCTTGTGCTTTCTAGATGGCAGTATGAGACGAAACTGTGTCTCTCAACACTGGTGAGGGAGATACCTTTTGCCTGAGGCCTCCCAATACTGGACCATTTCAAAATTGTTAAATTTTGTTCGCGTTTTTAGTCCCGCTGGAAAGCAAAAATATTTAAACCCCCAACGAACGCTTTTGCATTATTTGTAAAGGCATTCTCCGAGCCTGTGCTGTAAAATAGCAATCTTCTTTGACAAGATTGAGAGTATATTAAGGTCGGATCAAAAAAACCTATAC
>SCLH01002264.1:35789-49203 GCA_004367855.1 Oikopleura vanhoeffeni
GGTTAGAATTCAAGGATGGATTTCAAAATAAAACCTAGGGGTGGTTTTGTTTTCCTAAAGATGGTTTTGTGAAGGACGCGTATCAAGGCGTGTTTTCATACAAATATTTGACTTATTTTTTGCAAGCTGAGAGCTAGTTCTAGAGTCTAATCTCGTTGTTCTTTTTTTTATTTCACAAGAGTATGTTAATAAAGGAACCACATAACGGAACTCAATACGGCTTTATATAAGCTAAGTCCCTCCCTATGAGCTCTCTATAACTCTCTCTTTTATAGCCTTTAAGGAAGTGCTATATCGCTGGAATTTATCAATATCTGCGTGAAAAAAACCTATGCAATTTCAAGCTCTTATCTTGCCAGTGCCAATATCACCGCTAACAGCGGTAAACTTGATGGTATTGATCACAATAACTTTCAGTGCGTGATTGCCATGATTCGCTTTGGAGAGTCCGTAATTCTTCGCATTTCGGTACTTTACTCATTTTGAGAAAACTTTTGATAAAGTCGTCTTTGGAATGGATGCCCACGAAAACATTTATTTTTATCTTATTAGGAGAATCTTAGGGAATTGTCCGATATTAAAAAATTTCTGTTTCAATTTTATTGATGATTGAATACGAATTTGAAAATCATATTCAGTTTTGAAACAATTGTGGGTTTTTTTAAATCATTAGTTAACAACAAGTATGTTAAGGGGAGTTGTGGTTGAAAAATACATGAGTGAAAAAAAGGTTTAACATTTTCTAAAATTCTTATATAACAATATTTTTCAAAAAAAAAAAATTTATATGTGATTGGTTCGCGAGGTCGTGCAAGGGGGCACACACGCTCACGCCTCGATCACATGATTCCTGCAACATGAATTCACAGGCACAGAAATTATATCTAATGAACTTACTTTCACTTGTATTTAAAAACCAACAGAGAATAACTTTTTCAACAAGCTTGAGGTAAAGTATCCGAGAATTCCATACATTTCATAAATGATTTGTTTTATCTATTTGAAACAAAATTGACCGAACATAAACAGATATTTCTGAATTTCAATTTTTACCGCTAAAACCGAATTTGAAGATTATTTCTAAAACCGGAACCGCGCGCTTAATATTCAACACGAATCGTACTTTTCCGAACATCCTTGTTTGATTCAATTTAAAGCAAAATTGACCGAGAATAACAAATTTTGAGATCGAGAACATATTTCCAAACCGGTTTTTAAGAACGGCACAACGGTGAGCTACCATTCTCCAGATGATAAAAATTTACTGCATTGATTAGAGAAGGTTTTTAGTCTCTAGTATTTTTCTTCTCATTAATTTCTTATCTGCCCGTTATCAGACCCATACAGCCAGCCTGAAGGAGTGACTATTTTCCAACGAAATTCCGAACATTTCCACACCAATCCCAAATTTTTGCAAAAAAATAGTACTGAATACCGTAAAAAATTTTCAAAAAAATGCACAACGTCATTTTGTTCAAAGTTTATCGGATAACTTTATAACTGATCTGTCATCGAGATTAAGCCATCGATGATCGTTAAAATGCGATTAAATGGTGTGTGCGCGCGTTGGTAAAATCGGAGTCTTACGAGTTAATAATCGAGAATATGATAGTTATTTTGGAATTTTTCGTGTCTTTTTATACTATTGTTTGACTTAGGTACTCGTGGTTGTTTACAGTTGACACACGTTCGTTAGCCATGACATTCGGGAAATTCCATTAATATTGAAAAAAATACTTGAAAGAAATGGACACGGATTAACAACATTTAATATTATTTTGAGATAAAAAGGGTTTACGAAGTACGATTCGACTTAAGGACAACGTATAAACATGAGAATCCGCTATCCATGACATAAACCTAATAGCTAACGGCCTAATTGTTCAATCGAACTGAATTTTCAATAATTTCTTCATCAACGTGCCAAAATGAAGTCATCAATGATCGTAAATCAAGGAAATTTTAATATTCCTATCTAACTGGCGGACAAAAAAAAGAGTGTAAAACGAAGAAAACTCAGCTGTAAGTTGTATTTTTTTCGGATTTATCCAAGTAATTTTCTGATTTCTATCTAATATTTTATTTGAGCCAGTTAATAAGTTAGATAAGCAACTATTGATCAAGTACAGCCATCATGATGCCCGAGTACTTAAATATCTCATTTGCTTCAAAAGAATATCGGAACAAGGATATTTAAGTTACTCGGGCATCTGATTCGCTAGGATCAAAATTGGTCATATTATATCATATTATATGATATGGCCATATGACAACTATAGGTGAATCAGACACATGCTGGGGCACTTAGAGGTGAGATTAAGGCGTTACTTTCAGGTGACCAAGCTTTCATTTCAAATATAGAAATAGGAATTTCACTTATTTTGATTTCACTCCAGGACAGTTGTCGTTTGGCACTCTTAGGTCCTTTAGCAACACCTTTTTCATATTTAAATAGATTGGAATTATGAATTTTCAAAATGCTCGAGTTTTTCACAATTCCCATTTATTTCGGTTTTTTAAAATTTTATTTTAAGCTTTCAGATAGGCTTTCTGGTTTTGAAAATAAATAGCCATTGTTAGTCAAAAATTGTGACATAAAAAAACATTGATTGTGTTTTTTTCAAACACGAAAAATATATTCTTTAAAAATTTTGAGGAAGCGTTTTTTGAAAGAATTAATATATTATATTTACCTATTATCTAAAAGCGATGAAAGATTTTATCAAACCAATCCAAATTATTACAAAAAAAAGGTTTTTTCGAATGTGAAATTTATTTGACTTTTCGTAAAGCTGATGGTCAACATTCCCTTTTATTTTTAAACTAAGCTCCCCATATTTTTCTCTAAGATCTAGTATGAATTTGAAACTGTTTGAGAAGTGTATACTATATAATATTTTATATATTAGATATCGAAGGATAAACATCAAATAATGAGCAAGCTTTTAATGAGCTTTATTCCGATTAAATAGTTTTTTACCGAACAAAATTAATCATAATTTTATAACGATTAAAATAGTTTGACTATTTCTCCCCCGATTCAAAATTGTCTATTTTCTTTTGTATATTGAAACCTATACTATAAAACTTACGTTTGCTTAAAAAAACGATGTTTAAAAAAATTCTTTCATATTTTTCACTGCGTTTAGAACACCAAAAAATTTATAATTGAATATCACATGAGCCAGAATTAAAAATGTATCTCACACAATTGCAAGGCTAACAAGTAACGAGACCTAAAGTTCAGACAGTTAAAAATACACCATCAGATTTGATTTTTTATTAAAAAACAGAAATGTACAGATAAGTAATAAAACAATTTTCCAGAGTAAGGTGATGAAAGGGATGTTATTTACGCAACAATATTGGCAAAAAATGAGGACGGGAAAAACATAATTATTTTTCCTTTATTTTTTTTCTATAAATTCTTATCTTTAAAGTTTTTTTCACTTTCATATTAACCTATTTTATTCTTTGTTTTAGCCCAATAAAAGGTCCTTTAAAACCTCCTTTTAGCTTCCCTCATCAAAACGCCGCTTGAAAGGTGTCATAAAGTTTCGAGCAAAAGGAAAGTCATAGTTTCGAGGTGGGCTGGGAAAACAGTTAGGCGGTCAAAACGAAAAATTAATTTATAATCCAATTTTTTTTCGATCCAAAAAAGCAAAAAATAACTGGTTCGAGGATCGTAATTTTCGCAATGGTTTTTTGCGATATAGCGACACACAAATATGGTTGAAGTAGTATTGAACGAAAAGAGACCCAATATAACGTCATATAAAACTAAACCGGAATCATCGCATATATTGAACTGAGCGTGATGATATTATTTTTACCCGTAACAAATTGGTTAACTTAGAATAAATTAGTTATTTTTTAGTGGATGAAATATCATCCGGAAATCGTTTTCTGGAATTGGAAATGAACTGGAATGGATGGAAATTCATAAAGAAACGGTCTGGGCAAAAATTAAGGAGAACATCAAAGCAGTTTTTTAAACTTTTGTTATTCGCTTTTGAACTGTCGGAAAACCTGTTAAATTCAACTACGCGACGTTTTTGTTTGTTTGTTTTTTTGAGCAGTAGTATAATTTGCTCTTATAATAAATATGTTCTTTATATTTTGCTAAGGGGTGTGGGTGCAGAATTCGGTTTGCATTTTTCATCTCTTCCGTTTCTCTGTATTCATTTGTCTAGATCCATAAATTTTTTTATTTTTAATTTGAGAATCAAATACAGTATTTAAATAACGTGTTTTGATTGGTAGAGGCTTTTTCTGTGGGCGTTTTGATTCTATCTCATTATACTCCCATGCGGCAAATTAATTAAAGTAAAATGAATCTGTTTTCCACGCTAAACAACAAGAATTAATTTTTCAACGAATAACGAGTAAAATATGATCAATATTTGTAGGTTTCATACATTTTAATGTTATATCAAATTTGAAACCAAAATGACCCGGACTACCCGATTTTTTTGTGGTGAATTGAGAACATATTTTTACCAGTTTTGTCACTGCCCGTACCGGTAGCCATCCTTCACCAGAATTCATAAAAAGTTACTCGCAGGGATAGAGAAAGTTTAAGTCTCCGCTATTTTTTTCTCATTTTATTTCTATCATGGCCCGTTATCACCCTTCCAGTCCAGCTGGAGGAGAAGGCTATTTTCTTCAAGCAATTCCAACATTCTTTACACCACAACCCCCTTAAGGGGGTTGCAGCGATTGTGCAGATTGGTACATTTTTTATCGGCATTGATTTATGAACCAAAAAAAATTGTGGAAATTTTTATCTATATTTTTTTCTTCAAATAAAAAGTGTATCCATTCTTGCAAACAGTTTAATTTATCAATTGTCAGACATTCTTAGTATCTGTTAAAAATATCAAAAACCACTTTCCATTACAACTCCATTTCAACTTGGACCGATGTGGATTTCATTGAAATGCGATATTATAACTTCAGACTGTCTGAATCAGACATTTTCGGGGTAATTGCAAACTACAGGGAGAGAATCATATATCTTACATGAAAAAAATTTTCTCAAATAGAAAGTTATTTTTTCCATGAAACAAAGTGAAAAAACAACTTTTTAGGAAAAAAAATTGACCTTCGATTGAGATTTAAATATTGAAAAAATTGTTCTGACTTTTCAAAGTAAAGTAGCCTATTACAACCCGCAATTTTAAATAAATTTTTTCCAAAAAGATAATAATTCTTATAACTTGGCGTGCCAAATGGCCACAAACCGTGTCACAAGCAAGTGTTGTTAATGTTATCAGTAGTCAGAAACAATATTCGCTTGACCTTCAAATACGGAAATTCAAATAGATACTATTAAATTCACATGTTATTTGGCCTTATTTTTTTTAAGGGAGATTTCAAAAAACCAATAATTAAAAATTTTTAGACTTGATTTGCGGAAAATTTTCATAATATTTCAAAAAGTCGACCAACACAAAATGACAAATTAAACATTCATGATTTTTCAAACAGCAGTGAGGAAAAATATGTAAACAATCTGAAAAAAGTTTAAAGTGGGCATATATGTTTTTCGTTTATTATTTCACAAATTTATAAAAATAATTCAGAAAACATTTTGGACGAAAAATTGCTTAAAATTTTCAAAATGCTTAATTTCGAAATTTTACAAATTATAAAATAAAAGTTCGACACTCAAATCGTTCCCTTAAATAGATAAAAAATGTATTTTAATGAGCTGTACACATTTATTTTTTGGTTCAGCTAACGATTTAATAAGCACAAAAAAATAAACCACTAATTTTTCGTAAATTAAATTGACACCAGTGTCTGCCAACATCGCTGTACCCCTTAGCCGTTCGCGAGAATCTTATATTTAATAGAAAAACTACCATTTTTATTGAAAATGAATTTACTTTTATTCGCACATTCTGAAATGATTTTGAAAAAAATCGACAAAAAAAATTGAAAGTTTTTTATTTAAATACTTATACTTTGGTATGTTTATTTTAATTGGCAGTCATTCAGACAGTAATTTCAATTGATTTTTCCAAAGCAAAGTGCTTGATAAGCGTTAAGTTGAAGGGCTAGTTTGCAACATTTCTTTGATCAATGAATTGGCGAAACGATTTTTCGAAACGTTTTTTGAGAAGTTGTAAAAAGTTTGCAAATTCTGGAAAAATTCAATTCCCGATTTCAAAGGGCGAAAATTCACATCATAATATCATTCTCGAGAAATTTATTTTATACGAAATTTAAACAAAAGAAGCTTCTTAAGCGACGAAACCTACTGTGAGGATCCAAAATTGACAGCTGATTCCATAAGAATATTTTTTATATGCTGTGATACAAGCCTTTCATATATTATATATTATGATAATATTTCTTACTATACTATGATAGGACACCACATGTTAATGCTCAAAAACTGCCGATTGTAATACTATACCCAGTATTTTACTTTTTTCTCTGCGATTTATTTAGCTTTTTGAAGGACCTTTTTTGTTTTGCGGCAAAAACAACTATTTCACCCACCGAAGTATACAAAAAAAAGTTCCGCCAGGCATATGCCCTTCAGAAGGGGCTTTTTAGCGTTGTTTACAGAAAACTCTTCAGATTAACTTCAATTTTCCTGTAAATTCAAGAGTTAAACTTTGGAAAAAAATATATCATATTCTAGAAATTTTATGTTTAATTCTAGAAAAAAAACGTTTAAAAGCAAGGTTTAATTAAACGTGTATACTACGTCATTGGTAGGCTCCAGAAATGTTATGTTTTCATAACTGCGCAGTGCTTTGTTCTACCTCATACTTTTTGTCTGATTGATTTGATTTTGGGAATCAAAAAATATTTTTTAATAAGTTCAAAAAATTCATGAAAAAAATACGTTTCTTTAGGAAAAATTGTTAGTTAACTTCGATTTAATATTGATAATTGCATTATACCATTAGCTACTGATCCAAAATCTGATTTGCAAAATCACCCATAATTATTTTGATAAATTTAATTTCACTCCCAAAAAATAATTTTCTACTCCAGATATGTCCAGAAAGCTAAAATTTCTTGCAAAATTGTAACTCAAAACACGTTGCTTGAAAACTAGCTTAAGTAAAACTTAACTCCTGGAATCACAGAAAAAAAAATTCGCGCCAAGGCACCAGAGAAGTTGTAACAGAAAGCTCAAGGTAGTTGAAGCTCCAATTACTTCTGCAATAGGAGGTTGTAAACGTTATTATTTTTGCCATCAATTATTTTAAGTCTAGATTTTATTTTAAGTTTTAAAGAATTATAGTCGGATAAAACCAAGGTGTGAATATCACGTGGTACGTTTGCTAACGAAGTCTTCAAAAGTTTTATTTCATTGGACCAACGCACTGTATCTGCCCTAAGTCAATCTTAAAATTCTGATTAGATCTATATATTATCAATAAAAGTTATTATAAAAAGTAAAATAAAATGATGAAAAAGTCACAAGTTACTCTGAAAATGGATAATTTTCAAATAAAAGCAGATTGATACACTTTTTACAATTATTTTTTAAGTTCTTTTATTATCTATCATGTGAAAGTGTGGCACAATTTTTGATTGATTAATATATTTTATATAAATAATTGTTTTCTGAACACTTAATTAAAAATTAGGGAAATTTCACTTCCCAAAAAAATATCTGTCCAAAGATACGCATAATTTAACTGTTAAGTGGTCTTGTATTGCAATTTAATCTTAACATCAACTTAAATTTTTTTTTGAAAATCCCCAAAAAAAATTTCAACAATATTTAGCATGGTGAAAATTTGACGTTACCAAGGAGCCGATACACTTATGCGATATATTTTGTGATGCAATTTTTTCGTTTTTATCCAAAATGGATATAAATCCAGAAAAAAACCTCAGAAAAAAAATTTCAAATTTTTTTTCCAAAATACTAAAGTACATGAACTTGAACATTGTGTGGATGATCAAAACTTAAATCAGATGTCGACGTTAAAAAAACGCCAATATTATGGTTTTTCGCGCCCGATTGCTAAAAGGGCTTTTTTCAAAACTTTTTGATACCAGTTGTCAAATCTTTTTTACAAAACGCTTAACATGCTTAAATCAGGCAAAATTTTTGTCAGAGGTACTAAAACTTTCCACATGTTGCATCAAAACTAAATCAGATATCGAAAAAAAACAAGTTCATAGTACCACTGTCTCTATCGATTCCGAAATGAACTTTTTTGTTAGAAAAGTTTTTGATTTACCAGTGCTTGGGAAATGATTTAATAATAGCTTGAAAGATACCCGAAAAGCGGCAAATCTCAAGGGTAAAAATTTCCATCGATTTTGACAATAGACTTAAAATTGAATTTCCCTGACTCCAAAGTACCCGAAGAAAAACCATTATTAATGAGCGTACGAAAAATAAAAAATTTTTGATATTTCCTTTCAAAATTTTGATTTTTATCCGGTAAAAAGCCGAAAATCGACTTTTCGGACCAGGTACTACTTACAGGTACCGTCATAAAAAAAACTTCTTTGTTCTTTTGACAAATTTGAACCAAGTATTCTGAAAAATTTTAAGAAAAATGTTTTAACCCATTGTTGAATTTTGAAATGTAAACCAGAAGTTTCTGCAACTATTTTTTCCATTATTTTTGGGTGTTTCAAAGTGCTTTAGCTTTTCAACAAAGCTATATATGCCTCGGAGGAGTAAAGTGAATTTTTCATTCATCAACGCTTTTAAACCGCGAAAATCATTTTTTAATAAAAAAATGAGAACCCGCAATATTTTTTTGTTGTAATCAATTCAATTCATTTATTTCGTATCTCTCGGTTTTGCCAGACCATTACAAATTATTGAGTATCAATGATTTCTTAACGATGTCTTACTTGAATGGTTCCTCTGAGACCTTAATAAATATCAAAGAGATTAGAGTTCTAAATGATTAGGACAGTACCACAAAATTTACATTGAAATTTCCAATTTAATTTTAGGAAAACTGGAATTACCATAAAGGGTGAAGACCTTTCACTACCAGGGGTAAAAAATTTGAGGCCGACGATCCGATCCCGATCCGATCCAAAAAAACATTAAGGACTGACCCGATCCGACCCGATCCGATCCAAACAAATTTTCAGATGTGCCGACCCCTGTCACTACAGCAGGGTGCGGCGTATAGTTTTACGCGTAAAGTTGAACCACGCCAAAAACCTATATCGCATTTGAAAATAAATTTAAATCGTTCCATGGCGTGCGGGTATAGTTTTAGGAAAAGAATAAGTTTTTTTTCAAACGTCCATAGCCAAAAAGATTAGGGCGTTTTTAAACAAATTCAAGACCAAGATTTTTCCGTTCGGCGCGACAATGAAAAATACCATTTTTTCAAAAAACCCTGTTCAGATGACCATCGGAAGTATCAATAATTTCAAGGACGTTTTAAAAATGTTCTTTGGCTCGCGAACAATGTCGGCTAGCTTGAAAAATTAGCCAATATGTATTCAGATTGAACAAAACATTGTGAGATAATTTTTTTTTTATCATTTACCATTGTATTCCCTTGGACTTAACGATTCCGATTCGGAATAAATCCCTTCCGAATTCAGTTTCATTAAAATTAACTTTATTTTATTTTTTCAATAAAATTAAACTTCATACATCCTACAAGGATTTGTAACGAAAATAAATTAAAAATCACCAAAATTGTTACTCTGACCACCCTTAACTAAATTGCATGTATCAAACTCTAAATATTGTTTAAAATTTTTTTTCTACCAGATCAAAGCACATTTTCCAGCCTTTACGCGTTAGTTGGAAATTACGCGATTTGAAGTTTTTCGAATACGCGGTATAGTTCGAGTTTTTTTGAGCGAAAAACTTCCCAACTTTACCGCCGCACCATCTCTCTCTTAATTATCTACACGTGAGGCATTAAAGAGCAAAAGTGGCTTCACCCTCTAGCGCCCCACGTGTAGATTATAGACCCATGATGCCGAGTAACTTAAATATCTTATTCCCTATTCTTTTAAAAGGCAAATGAGAGATTTGAGTTACTCGGGTATCATGATGGATATACCGCGGTATACCGTCATTAGTAAGTCGACTCCGGGAAATTGTGTGGTGATATTTTCGAATCGATGCGATTGAGTTGACAAAAAATAATCCGAACATTTTTTGCTTCATTTTAATCCGGTGTATTCGCGGCGTAAATTATGTTGATTCTATGAGTAATTACGCCATAAATGTACCTCCTTGGTGCTCTTATTTCACCTTTTGGCGCCCTCTAGCAAGAGAACCGATTTTCGCAGAAGCGCGAGACCACAACCAATCGTTTTTGCTTGGCCGATTTAAGAGGGTGGTCGTCGCAAAATGAGGTTCAGAAACAAATTTTCGCAAGTTTATTTATACTCGTTTTTTATGAAAATATGGAAAATTACAAGCATTTTGGTACTCGTTTTTTTTGATACATAGCTAGGAAAGCACTTTTTGATGAGTTCAAAAATATTTCATATGAAAAAAGTTGAAATTTCTTGATTTTTGGAAATTCAAAACACGTTTTACAGAAAAACGAGTTAGAAATTAAGACAAAACTCAACTCGATTTTTTGCACGCACTCTTCAACTTCACATTCATCTAGGTTTCGAATGTGTAAATTTTAAATCTAGGAGGAGAAACATTTTGATTGAGACCCCTAAACAAGGGTGAAAATACTGTTTTTTGGTGATACTGAGACCAAATTCAAGAATTTTCAAAGAAACTCAACTCGATTGTTTGCTCACGTTCTGTCCAGTTAATTTGATTCATAAATCATTGGTGTACCCTGAAAACTCAGGGAGGAGATACATTTTGAAGAAATAATTCTGTTATTTTTGTAAGCACGTTTCTGATTGGGTGAGCCATCCGTCACTTTCGACTTTTTTATAGGATGCAAGATTTTTGCTCAAATACATTAGTTAGATGCAAAACTTTGTCCTGAAGTTTGTACTCTTGCGAAAATCGGCCATTGAAAACCTGGTTTTTCGCCTTAAAGTACGACGACCACCCCCTTAATTTACTCTCAAATGTTCAAGAAGATTTATTTCACAGACACTTCCCCCCTTAACAGACAGGTAGACGCCATGGCGCGCCATTACTCTGTCCGTCTAACGAAATTTGTTTTTACACAACATGTCCTCATCTACAAGGGACCAATTTAACTAAAAATTATAAAAAACAATTATAAAAAACGATTAGTCCACGATGTAAACAAAAAAATGCTGAAACGAGAGTCAGTTATCCAGGAGCTGCCAGAAAACCAGGAAGCTGACGAGAGTTATACGAGAAACGAGTTTAAAAATGTCTAACATTTTTTTAACAAAATATATTTTCACCTACACGCCTACGAGTTTTTTCAAAGGTTCATTACATAAATTTAATCAGTATTGTAGAAACGAAAATTCGTTTTTTTTGTTCCGCGACCATTTTGATTAACTTGAAGATTTTCTCAAGAAAACTTAACTTATTTAACAATAAAAAACATATAATATAAAACTCTCGAAAAAGTGCTGAAACAAGGCGAATATTAGCCACACGACATAGAGAGCGCCAACACTTGGTTAATCTCGGACACATGGTTCCCATTGAACCTGAACTGGTTGAAAGCTCTAGTGGAAAAATCCAAGAAAAAGTAGAGCCGATTCCGATGAGAGAGAAAGAAGAACGAACTAGTTTGTTTAAATCATCTTCAGTGTGTTCAAATAGTTCAAGATTTGGATAAATACTTAAGTATAAATTCATTGTCATCAACATATCTAAAAAGGGAGCTCTGGTCCTTCAGATCAGGGTTGTAAAAGGGATGATCCCCTACCAGATTTTCTATCCCCATCCNGTCATACGCGAACGTGGATCTGAAGGAAAAGAGATCCCTTACTTAGAAATACCAGAAATATTGCGTTCAAGAATCATCAAAAATATCTCAAAGTTTTAAACATCACAAATTCTCTAGAAAAAAAAATAAATCTCGTCATAAATATCAATTTTAAGTATCGAAAAATGTTCAGAATTCTCGTAAATAACTACAGTATTTGAGAACTCAGCTGTATTAATTCATTATATTAGACCAAGTAGAATTGAACAAATTATAGACAAGGGCCGAAAACTGATTACTCAAATAATTCACAAATTTTGGCTTCTTTTCATGCCTACGCCCATTTTAGAAATACAAGTAACGTTTAATGGGACGGGCTTGAAACATCACACGAAAGTGTAATTTATTTTATTTTTCTCAATGTTTCGACAATTTTGAGCACAATTCTGCAATTTATACCCTTTAAATTCGATGATATACAGTATGTCACATTTTTGTTCCCGTTCTTGATTTTTGCATAATTTACACATGGAGGTGCTTCCCAAATTTAAACGTTTTGATTGGCGGATAGTAAATTGTGCAAAAATGAGGAACGGAAAAAAAATGTGACATACTGTATATAATTTCGAAGTTTTCCGGCCCCTTATTATAGACGAAGATACTTCTCGTGAAATTCTCCAAAAAAGTAGTTTGAAAGGAACCTCGAGAATGGACACAAATCACGTTCACTTTGGGAACATTGAAGTTAGACGGGTTTCATCAATAACAACCGCGTCATCATCTGTTCAGTCAGATTCAAGGGGGTCTATAAAAGCTAACTATTCAAAATGCATTTCGGACAGTTTACAGTAAGTCACATTTCTGCTTGCGATCTTATATTTTTGTTGAAGTTTTATTGACACCGATAATTGGTCTATGAGCTTTTTAGTTTGTTAAACACCCACTTAATTCTGTATTCAAACGTTTTGATTGGCGTAGCAAAACAATAAGATCGCAAGCACAAATGTGACCGACTGTATTTAAGGNCAGTGAAACGCGTCGGTTACTGCCTTAAGGAGTTACAGTAGAGTGCATTTAAACGGACAGTTTTGTAGAATGGGTTTGGGTCCAAAAGTCCTGTTACCGTGCGTTTAATAGGGCAGTTTGACCATTCAAATTATCCGTTAAGGGTATGGACCATACCGTATTGTGGTTCCTGCATTTTCTGCAGTTATTATGTCATAAAAATGCACCTAATCGATTGTAATTCATTTAAAAAAACAAATTAAGCCAAAAATTTTTTTCGAAATTTTGGGATTTTTCAAAATTTTCTTTAGAAGTTTTACTTAACTCGTGTGAGCACAGAGCCTATATATAGGCTCCAGCATACTTAAAATCATCTAAAAACGGCAAAAAAAACATTGTAGAATTGTCTCGTCCAAATACATTACAGTCCTTAACCCCTTAAAATGCAAAAAAAATCCAAAAAAAGTAGGCATTTCAAGTGGGCAAAGGGGATTATGCGCCTTTCAAGGGGGCATGCCATTTTTCTGTTTTTCTCTTGATATCTTTATGTTTTTTCGATTCTTTGAATAATTCTACAGACAATACGAATTGTGGTTTGCTGAATTTCT